>JAVFBZ010068294.1:14460-26883 GCA_032466195.1 Katharina tunicata | reverse complement strand
ATTTATACTGCGTAAATACCGATACAGATACCACTCATAGAGGTACAATTTATACTGTGTAAATATCGATACATGTTTTACTCATCGAGATACGATTGACCCTGTGTGTGTCTTTCCTCTTTTAGTGGTATCGATATTTTTCGCAACCTGTTATTTAAGAAAATTGGCCCAAAATAATGACACAACTGTTAATATTCACTTTCTAACTAACTCTGTATAACAAATTACGCTTTATAATCTGCTAAACTTTATTTCAAAATAACGAAACTACTGTTGGTATTCACTTTCTTTTTATACTCTAAACGCTGCTATCTGTTTTGGAGAACCTAAGTTCAAACTGCTGTTAATGCATAGTTTTTAATCACACTTTATTAACTACCACCTGTTTTAAGATAACTTTATTTCAAAACAACGAAACTACTGTTGGTATTCACTTTCTTTTTATACTCTAAACGCTGCTATCTGTTTTGGACAACCTAAGTTCAAAGTGCTGTTAGTGCATAGTTTTTGAATTACACTTTATTAACTACCACCTGTTCTTAGATAACTTTATTTTAAAATAAAGAAACTAGTGTTCACGTTCACTTTCTAATAACAATATAATCTGCTTCCTCGTCCTATAGAATGTTATTCCAAATAAGGAAACTAGGTAATGTTCGCTATGTAAATAACACTTAATGAACCAGCACTTTCTCTTATATAGCGTTATTTCAAACTAACGAAACTACTGTTGCTATTCACGTCCTAATATCTCTTCGTAATCTGCTGTTCTTAGAAAATCTTATGCTAAAATAACGAAACTATACTGTTCCTATACTTTCAAAATTACACTTTATGAACTGACATCTATTCTTAAATAACGTTATTTCAAATAACGACACTAATATTGATGTTCACTTTGTAATTACACTTCATAATCTTCTACCTGTTATTAGAAATAATACTCCAGAATAACATACCGACTGCTAATGAATTACACTTTATGAACTACCATTTGTTCCTACAGAACTTTATTCCAAAATAACAAAAATACTGTTGACGTACACTTGTTGATCGCTCTTTGCAATAGTCAAACTCTTCTTAATATAAGATAATCAAATTCATAAAATTACGAAACTGTTAACATTCACCTTCTGAATAAAACTATATGAACTACCACCTGCTCTTAGATTACTTTTGTTTCAAAATAACGAAACTACCGTTAACGTTCACTTTCAAAATTACACTTTATGAACTGCCAACTTTTTCTTAAAGAACGTTGTTTCAAAATAAAGAAACTACTGTTCATGTTCACTCTCTTATTACACTTAACAATCTGCTGACTGTTCTTAATAATAGACCATTCTATTTTTAAAATTAAGATGCTGTTAACGATCACTTCCTAAATTACGATATATGAACTACCACCTTTTCTTAAAGAACTTCAAAAAACGAAACAATTGATTATGTTCACTCTCTTATTACACTTAACAATCTGCTGATTGTTCTTAATTAAAGATCATTCTATTTCTAAAATGACGATACTGTAAACCTTCACCTCCTAAATTAAGCTATATGAACTACCACCTTTTCTTAGACGACGTTATTTCAAAATAACGAAATTAGTGTGTATGTTACCTATTAAATTTACTTTCCAAATTTTAAAAGCCATTTTTTAGAAAGTGTATTGGTTGGTCAGACTCGCGTTACCACCGCTATGCACCGCCAGCGTATGAGTGAAATTGCACACACAGTATTAAGCACAAACCACCAACTTTAAGCATGGTCGTTATGCAGACTAAACACACAGATTTGACGGCATAGTTGTACGTCAAAGAAATAAAACCGATCAGAAGAGCCTATAGGTCAAAGTTTGTGCACCGTGTAGTTTTAAGCGAAATAATTGTAATTGTGTAATTCGGTGCTGCTTAAACTAATCACAAAACTTAGAAATTCATTGTGAATTCCAATCGATGGGTCACTCAAACACCCACCCGCATTCAATCTCCCCTTTCTAATGCACGTGTTTCGCGTAATTATATCTACTTTTCCCGAATTGCTAAAGCTTTATAACCAATTCGTTTGGATATATGAATAATGCAAATTCCGAATCATGGTATCCACTGTTTTACTTCATAATACGTTATTATAATCCAAGAATCAGGGTCATAACCAATGGAAATATACGGGTTTTGTGTACACAGAAAGTATGTTTTAAAACCCTCACATCCAATCGATATGTTTCTTATACATGTCAGAGATTAATTTGAAACAAGAAAAGCCCATGGATCCTCATTATTCTGAGGCATGATTTCATCGAGCATTGTGTTGTGATTGTTTTTAATTTTGCAATCAGGGACCTTTATATATTCACGTCGCCTTGGGTCGTATTCTTGATATGTAAATTTCTGTTTTAAAAAGATCTAAATGTTGCTTTACTGATTTTGTAATGCCGTTTGTCATAGTTGAATTTGTATAGCCTTGTAGGATGAGGAAATAGCGCCATAATTGAAAATATGTATTTGATTAGAAAGAAATTTTAGGCGCTTTCAAAATATTTACCTTTTTATGGAATCGATACCAGCCTCGTATAAGAAACTCAATACCAATTCTGCGGGTGGGAGTCTCCAATGCCATGGCACTCTCTTAGGTAGGGGGCATAAGGAAACCGATGTGTTGTAGTGTCCTATCTTTCGTCCTGTAAATGTACAGTGGTGTCTTCTGTGACACCTGTGTCGTTTAGCTTGGTTTTGATGGCCCATTAGTGATATACGAGTGAAAAGGCCATAAGTACGGCATACAAATCCAATCAAACAAACAAACAGCACCTATTCAAATGCAACTTAAACAAGTTATGTGTTATAATAAAAACTATGCAACCATAGAAGAGGAATTAAACTTCAGGGGTATCTTAATAAAAATTCGTAAGAAATTTTTGATTGTTCGTGACATTATCCCAGGTTGATTTCAATATTGTTACGAAAAACAAAATTATGTGTTAATTTATCTCTCGTCCATTATCCTTAAACTCAAACAGATATCACTTTTATTCCCCAAATCTCAAGTTTAAGGTACCGGTACTGATTTCATAATACATTTTTTAGAATTCGTGTCAAATCAGCTTGGCTACGAGACAAAACATAGTCAGCGCTAAGTTAGTTCATGTTAAACTCACAGTGAAATGTGTTGTCAAGATGTTTTACAGAGTGGGTTGTGTGGGACAACAGTGTATATAGATAGTTATATATGTAAATCTCCAAATCTGGATCTTATTATATCAGTCTGTGTTTTCTTCTAGTGGATTCTAACAGGGAATAACATAGACGGTCTAGAAACATCCTTTCATGATTTAGACCCATAAACCATACGTGTGTCGAACTTGCGAGCTAAGAATCACTAGGTTTATCAGCCAGCAATGCCAACAAAGAACTGGTCGTCTTGCCCTCGAGTGTATTGCCTGTCGAGAACTTACATTTATTTAGAGTATCACCTGATTTCATAAGCTAACTCATAGTTTCGATCCACCTTCGTTTGCGTTCAAAGGCAAACTCATGTCGACAAGGTGTCAATACTGTGTGGGCTGCTTTCTTTTTTGTTTAGCGCCGTGCTCAATGGTATTTCACTTACATGACGGCCGTGTAATCCATCTTTAGGCAGCGGCGCAAAGAACAACATAATGTGAAGTCATTCCAGGCCTCTGTTAGCACTGTTCCTCCAGTGTTATGTATGACACTATGAATGTGAGCTCGAAACATGCCTTCCTCAGCCAGAGGGCTGCTATCTTCTGAGCATTCGCCATGTTTCCTCCAACATAAATACATACATAGACAAAACGGTCAACACATCTGTCGGTTTGCTTTGTTGTACAGAAGCCAGTAGTTCCACAGATCAGTTTTGAGTAACATAGGATAAGATAAACTCCTAACAAGAAAGTCATGTTGGTATAGATAATATATTATGGTATATGTTTATCTGGCATAATAAAGCCGAAATATATTATCTATACCAACATGACTTCCTTTTCACATGAACGCATTTATTTCGGGTTAAATGTCAAATATTATTTATTGAATTGTTATCGAAGACAATTGAATACCTCCTAATAATAATGGCCGTCTGGCTAAGAAAGGCAGCTGGTTTCGAGATTACATTCATCCTGATTCCTGCCCTTCACTGTACCCGGAATAGGTTCGATCCCATTGTGGGCCTTATTTATATAAGGGAAGTTTTCCGGTGTCTGTGTTTTGACGAGGTTTCTCCCCGGTTTTCCACCATACACCGCAACGCAAAGTCGTCATAGAGATGAAATACTGTTGAGTACGCCGTTAACACTAATCAAACAAACACACACAAATTCATCCTGCCTTACTAAGCACTGAAGGAACATAATCATTCCAGCAGAGCTAATACTTGAAGTGACTTCACATAATTTGGTTATGTTTAAGTATACTTACTGCTGATATACATTGTGTATCCTTAAACACGGCGTTAGACACCAATCAGTGACTCAGCCAATTTAATAATAATTTTTTGTCCTGCACTTCTTATGTTTGGTTTATTTTCATCTCTAATTTTCATCTCGAAGTTGATTTTCAACGGGGTTATATTTATATATTAGTTGTTTATTGGTTATTTTAAGCCCATATCATACTGTGGTTTAAAAACGAATCGAGCAATAAAAAGAACTCCCCATAGCTCCCTGGGGTGGTGGTCCGCTTTATAAAGGAAAGGTCGGCCCCAGGAAATCTTAAAAGCCATGAAGATCGTGACTGAAATACATGTAGACAATGGGGTGCAAAAACGTGTTTCCTCAGATAACGCTTTGAAGATGGTGTGTTTTTTAACACCCCTGGGGAAATTATTCATTCGTAAAAATTCTTCTTTTTTTTTGGACAAAAACTCACAAATCAAAAATCTGATTCAAGTCTAATGTTTATTGTTCCAACGGGTTTGAGTCATCTGTTTTTCTTTGGCACTTGGTTTTGAAAGTAACAAAAAAGTCATTTTTTCGGCATGCAGATAATAATATATTTAGAAGAAAAAAACAGTTTTACATTGACACGGTCAATCTACTATAATATCAACAAGTAACAATTTCTTATGGATAACAACTTCGTTAAATTGTCACGCCATTTCAATTTTATTCCCGAAATCGTATTAAAAATAATGACATGCATTTCGTACAAATTTCCTCCACTGATATATGCCTAGCCAGTATCCCATAAGACTGGTGATCTGATTTCCACACGTATTTGAACCACCATGACTGAGAATGATCTCGTGAATATGCTAAGTACCGAACTACCATGTAATTTATTTCAGCCCTGTCATATTTAGTGACGGAATAACCTGATATACAGGATAACCATGTAAGATAATCGGGATAAACATTCGTAAGAACACCTTGTAAATCAGTTTTGACAGAACAAACAACTGATGATACTTGACATGTTAATGCATCTTTATAATTCCTTCATTACACAGAAAACACTCCAATACTTGGAAATCAACACGATTAACCCCTACGTTTTCAACTACTCTGACATATAAACACTTATCCACACACCTGTAGCTTTTTATTATTGAATGCTGCACTCGTCTGACTTTCTGGTTTAAGTAATTGGCCAGCACCACTTAGAAGATATGTGTTGCAGACATTTTACATTTTTTATTCTCTGGCTTGTTTGATGGGATCATTTTACAATCGACTACAGGTTTAATGCTGCAGAATACCAAACGTTTGGCGGTCGTTTCTGTTATGATTTCTGTACCATGTTTTAACAGGTGCCATAAACCTGTTGTAGCCTCGCTAAATGAGCTCTCTTTTTATCTTTCTACCTTCATACCAACATGAAACATCTATACAGTAAAAAAAAGTTGCTTCCACTGAAACACCATCTCAATGTTTATTATTAAACATGTAAGAATAAACATTTACCTGGTAAATTATTCATTACAGGTGTGAGATATCTACTCTACAGGTGTCTACTATCTATACAAGCCACCATGCGATAATAGTCCAAATGTTAACCTCAAATATGGTTAATAGTCTGTTTTTCTCATCTACTTTGAGATGTCAATTTTTCCACACATCTATGTGGGAAAATGGCAACACCGACGTTTACAAACAGACGTATCATTGAATCAATCAATCAATTTGTCAGGTAGAATATAACTGACATAAATCTGGTCAACTGGACAAACAATCTTAATAACACTGAAGTTGGAGCTCCAACCCTGGAGTCTTCAACAGGATACAGATAGCTAACAAACTTTAGAATATATCAAGAACATGAGATTTTTTTATCGGCTTTAATTAGTCGATTCCCTGTGCCAGCGTGATTACTCTTTATAAAAATATATTTATATATCTAAAAGGCAATGCACATAGGTATCAGTTTGAGTGTGAGTAAAATTCACCAACACCCAAGTTAACACTTTATCAATCAATCTATCAATTAATCAATCAATCACCCAATTGGGTCTCTAAAACAACAACCTCCCTTAGACGTTCACGTACAACACTAACCCTCTCGTACATGGGGGTTTATCCGTTGAGTTTTTCGTGTTTTGTTAACTCGAGCAGACCTTTAGCCTGGTGTGGAATGTAGGAGATGTCACACGACTGTCATTATTGACCTCGGCTGTTTGAACAGAGACTGACACGGTGTGAAAAATACCTATTCTCTGGTACTATTGTTACCATATACGATGACTATTGCAATTGAAAAGTTTTTTAGCTCACGCGCGCTAAGTAGTGTAATATCATCTACCTGCTTCCGCCATTATTTTCTTTGTTGATATATATGTTTTCTATTGTGAATGAAGTAGGGTCTACATTTTTGCTACAATACAATACAGCCTTCTAATGATAAATACCTAAGAATACCTTTAAATTTCACTTTGACTGAGTTTTGTTTTTTAATATAATCAGTTTATTAGAATACGCTATGTTGTGTGGAAATAAGATGTATTTGCAATTTTAAAATGTACCTCAAATTATCTAAAGTTAGATCAAAATGTAAAGTTAAGCTATAAATGCTCAATTTGACACCTAAGCTCTATAGTAATAAACAGAAGTTATTTGATCTTATATAGATAAGTCGTATTTACTCTAGTTTTCCCATTTGTATTTACTTTAGTGAACTAATTTATAATGTACTGGTGTAGGGCTGCACCATGGCTTTGTGGTTGAACGTTTGACTTATTAGCCCTTTCATTGAAGTCCGTATAGATTCGAATTGCTCTGTCGACCTTGGCTGTTGGCTGATATATTCCGATGGCTGCGGATATCGCGGATTGGTTATTACATGGTTTCTTTCTGATTTCCACAAAACTCCGACAATATCGCCATATAAGTTAAATACCTTTTTGTGTGACGTTAAATACTATTCAATTAAATCAATAAATAACTATACAAGTTTGCCACTGTTGACTTATTTGAAGTTGCTCTGTTGAAGTAAATAGTACTTACTGTTGTGTTTTCCTTTCCAAATGAAGTCATTTTTAAAATCTGGAATCCTCAGGAACCTGATAATCTAAACATATTTGACGACACGTCTCCCACTTTCCTGAAACTTATGCATTCATCTTTTTTTTTCTTCATATAGTTAACTAATGGATAGATTTCTGTGATCACTATTTCACTTGTTTCGTAGGTTGATGAGTTTTGCAATTGTTTTTATTCGATTCCAACGACTGTCTACGGAGTTAGCTTTACACATATGCATTTTAATTTGTTAAACGTGTATGGTCGTGGGCTGAGAGACTTGTTTCAGATTTGGTGTGCTTATGAAGTACATAGTTAATAATGAGTGCAGACTACGTGTTTGTCTCTTTCTAGTAAAAACAGCTAGGTGATTTGCACTGTTCATGACCAAAATAGGGTAAAATAAATCCAGTGCCAGGTTCTGAGAGTCGTGGGTGCGATTTCTGTGCCGGCATGCACATTTTCTTAACAAAAATGCTGTATGATACAGTTATATCACAACATTCTAGAATGCTGTTAACTTTTCTTATACTTTATAATAAACAACAGTCCCTCTATGCATATTATGTTAATAGCCTAGTGGTGGTCGTGAGCAACGATTATGCCCAGTCGTATGAAACCTGTGCCTATATTTGTACATTTCTCATATGGCTTAAAGCCTTGTCGCCAGGCCTATGGCGAATCGCCCGAAATGGCGGACATTATGTTCTGTTTTAAACGTGACTAGGACAAAATACACGATGAATGTGACCACAAATCCTCCGCATTTTTTGGCAGAATATCCAGTAAACAAGAATTTAGAACGTGCAGACGATATTTGGCGCCATGTTGCTGCTATCTGAATGTCATATAATACAAAGGTTGGATAGGCTTCAAACTGTGTACAAATGAATTGGCATTTGTGAAGAGATTTCCAAACAGTAACAGATGTATTCCTGTTGGAACTATTTTGATTTTTTGCTGGAACATTTCCATCACAACAGGTTTGTCATTTTCAGGATTGTGCTTCACACTTTCTCATAATAGATACCAATGTATTTATCTGGAACACGAGAGGATAAATCGTTTTTTTTATTAGTCGATATCCCTGTGCCAGTGTTATTACACTGGACACAAATATATATACAAATCTGTAATAGCTAACAACGGAAGATCAACAACATGTCTCTACTTGTTATGCAACTAGTGAGCCTACTTAGAAAGGCTTGTATTGATAAACAATTTACAACAGATTATATTCCCCATATCTATTATGACAAATTAAGATACAGCAAATTAATATGCATGCCTTCAAGAACTAAGGATCAAACACGTCCACATTAACAAGAACGGTTTAAAAGTTAACATCTAGCACCAGAATAAGCCGACAAGGTTTTACGCAAAGCTATCGAAAAGTGTTATTCAGTAGTGGCTAGTCTGTTGGGAGTGTATGATCGAACATTTGAACAAGGGTGTCTGGAAATGACAGGCCTAAAATACAGACATCAAACCTAGAAAACACAGACCTGGAGACAGACATCAGACCGAGAAAACAGTCTGTCAGTTTCTCTACATCAACGAACACTCAATTATTTTTTGACAAGGGTCTGTTTTCCAGATCTAAAAATACAGACCCTCAGTTTTCATGTGGTAACATTTGAAACGTAACTTTTAAAACGAACAGAGCATCACAGATAGTTTATTTCTTTTTTCTTAATTGAACTTTCATTTGGTCTGAAATTATGAGTTGCATGTACATGTATCTATTACACACACATCAATAGCGTAACATGGAATAGAAAACTATATTAATGCATGCCACAAGAAGTATTGTGTTCTAATTCACGACGTTCAAACAAAAAGTTTTGCCGTTCAATGTCGCATTAGTTCTAACACTGACAAAGAAAAGATATAAAGACTCAATTATGCAAGACGTTTTATTGTAAAAAAAACAGAAGAACCTAAACGTTAGAAAGCATTGTGTTGAGCGCAAAAACAGTAAACCGAAAAGATAAAACTTTGAAGAACATAAGAAACATTCTCTGGCGAACCTGCATCTGTTAGCATGTGCTGCTCAGCATCTCCTGTCAGAATGGCAGATATGCATCCTTTACAGTAGTAAAAGTCTTTCTGCTCAACCCAGTTGAAAATCCGGTCAAATGTAGATAGATGGTGGTATTCCATTGAAATATTACAAGACTGACTATCAATTTGAATAAATAACAAAAAAAGTTAGAAAATGGCCTCAACACAGAGCTTACGCCTGGTCTTCGATGGTCTTCCAGGGTTTCTTATTCAGGACACATCGTATTTATACATTCTATATATCCAGCTATTAGCATATGGGCTGTACGCCTTGAAACTTTATGTACGACGCCACGAAATTTATAGACGTACTAACGTCTAATGAGTAATAAGCCGACAAACTCCCATGTTTGGCAGCACTGAACCCGACACCAATAATGCTCCCACTAACAACAAATACACAAACCACAAGTCCTCTGAACAGATAACTAAACATGAATTTGGAACGCGCAGACGATATTTGGTGCAATTTTTTTCGATCAGAATGTCACTCAAATGAACGAGTTTGATCGAATAGAAAATAAATAAATTTATAATCGACAACATTTTCAGATTGTATGAACATGTACCTAAATATCTGTGTGCTTCATATTCTTCACATTTGTTCTGCGCCATTCAACTGTTATTACAATTTCTCGATATGCCTGTAGGGTACCCATAACATCTAGAGATCAAGATCTGTCCAAAAATTAGCTTCTGAGAATTTATCTATAACATAAAATGCATCGGTTTTAATTAAACGATATTCCAGAGAATACTCTTTACAAAAAAAATATAAACATTAACAGGTATATTCTTAACAAAAACCTGACGAGTAAGATGGATTTTCAACTTCTGGGTATAGGCCTATATATACCGCGTGAAGACGTACAGTCCACTTTAGTCGTCATGTTTTGTTATGTACCCAGCTTCTAAATGCCGCTTAAACAAGGTGTATTCTTCATTCGACCACTAGTATTTAAACGGAATATAAATGTTGCTACAATCAGACAGTCTTGCTAAGGAAAGTTGTTGCCAATAAACATATACGTGTTAAATGGTATTGGTTATGAAGTGCTTTGTACTTATAATAGTGTATAATGTTGCATTTGTGTAAATAACGATTGTTGTTACACCGAACGTCATAGGCCTATAATACAAGATCATCACTAAAAGAGTTGTTGTAAATGCCTGATGAACTTAATGTGTAACTTCTTGCAGGCCTGCACACTATAATCAGCATGTTAGTCACACCCCCTTTCTCTTTTGTCGTTATGATTGAGGCTTTAGGTATGAATAATACAACCTTTTGTCACTGGTCATTTTCGTACTTTAATAGTTTGTTATGTTGATAATGTTAATCGTCGCGTTTTGTTTATAGAAGACAGAACTACATACTCTGTGATCTGTGTAGTATCGTATGAGCATCAATTGATAACGTTCCTGTTAAGCTATGCTTCTATCTATATTAAAACTAAACTATAAACTAAAAAAAATTGACTGTCCATCTATAAAATTAATCAGAAAACTAATTGAAAACAACCATCAACAAATCAAACTATTTTCTATATTGATAGTGTTAATAAGTACGTTTGATGGTGTGTACACACTATCCAATCTGCGCAGTATGTCATATGAAGTACAAACGACAGTGTTTGTGCTCAAGCCTCAAGGTAAACACAAGACATAATAGAAACAAGTAATAAATGAGTGTTGACTTAAGCCGCATTAGTGACAGTTTAATAAACTCAAATGAGAAAAAATAGATACAGGAATTTAAGTCAGTTAATTTAGCGATAATTCACTTTTTAACTTAAAAAGTAATAAGTCGACAAACACGGTATTAAAAGTGAATTTAGTAAATATTATGTTGAGCCACAAGTGATAGAAGTGGGTGGGCCTGACCCGCCTTAAACAACCTGACTCAAGCTGGGTCAGAATATATTAACAGAGGAGGAAGAGGGGTGGAGAAGGTGGACATTTCTAGGGAAGAAAACTAAACGATCTTTGGTGCAAATGAGGTTGAGAAAGCAGGAGGGAAACTGAATGCACGAGCCCTCGAGGATTGGTTAATATGCGCAAGTCTGCGAAAAACAATAGATAGGTGGTAACATCAATTTGACCCTAGCACACTTAAAGCTCGATCTCAAAAACAACTGTGCATTTCTGTACACTGAGCTATACTTCTATGGGGATTAGTTCTACATTAAAGTAAGCCTTTCTCCATTTCAGAAATAGACATATGGGACTAGAATATGTATATTCATTGAAGGGAGAAATCAATAAACAAAGTTTACCAAAAAATCCAACATCCATCTTAGGTATTATCAAACAACTGATTGTACAACGGATTGATGTTCCAACCCTTCCTTCTATATATTAACGTATGGAGTGATCAATCAATCAGTCACTCAGTCAACCAACCAAATAACAAAACGCTTAATCAAATCTTCAAATAGCCGGGTCTTAAAATGACACATAACCATCAAACCAACCATCATATATGCACCTATGATATTTAAAATCGATCGATACATTGATTTCGCGATAATCCTACCAGCATGCCCATCAACCAGGAGCTAGAATATAAGTTCACGACCTGTTGTATGCATTGCGTCACAATGAATTTATATTATGACGTCAATCAATTTCGTTTTGGCACTACAGCCGCGGTTACACGGCCAAAAACTGGTGGGTCTGAGCCGGCTCTGATCTGCATTAGACTTTGATTTGCGTTTACAAGGGCAGAAAAATGTGGACTATTCTGATCCGGATCAGAATAGTCCACCTTTTTTGACACACCAAATTTGATGGGTAAACAATAATCCGCCTCAGTTCATTGGCGAACTAAACAAAAAGACTGCTCAGATGCGGATCAGAGCCAGCTCAGATGCGGATCAGAGCCAGCTCAG
>JAVFBZ010068293.1:27491-50603 GCA_032466195.1 Katharina tunicata | reverse complement strand
TTGTAAATAATGTAGTCAAGTTTTATCATCAAAGTTAACGGTCTTCTAATTCAAATATTTTTATCGGGTCTGCTCTAAGATAAAGATCATTATCTCAACTTTTTAAATTTGCAATAATACAAAAATCGCAAATTTTGAGCTGTTGGGGGGTTAGAGTATCCTTAAGTTGGTCGTTTTCAAAATGTCTCCACAAGGCCTCAGAGATCAATCTAGTTCTCGTCATACATATGATATCTCGCGAGATTGGACTCAGGACATTTAAAACTTAAGCTGTATCTTAATTTTGATAAGGAGAACAACAGGTGCCAACATTCGCATGATCTTGTAGTATTACTCACACTTCAATCGCCATTATGTTTCGAGTTCTAAGCGTTGCGTTGTGTTTCCTTGGCTTCATACGTAAGTAGACTCGCTGTGAAGTAGTTTTGCTTTAATTTTAATAACGTAACCAGGCTACGCCGAGTATTATCAAGCATATTCTCTGCCAAATGTAGCAGCGGGCCTACGGTATAGTTAGTTTTTGGAAACATTGTTTAGGGGATCTCTCTTGCTCATCTTATCGTCTGAATTCAATCGATTGGTTGGTTTATTGATTGATTGGTGATTAACGCCGTGCTCAATTGTATTTCACTTATAAGACGGCGGTGTATTTAACTGTAAATAGCGAATCTTAAAAAGCCAATTATGTGAAGACACGTCAAGGGCTAGATCTGTTGGAAAGAGTTCGTTCCTCCGTGCATAGCAAATTTAGCCGGCAAGACCCTGAATTCTTAAAAGGGCGGTGCGGGATGCAATACAATGAACATGCATAGAAAGGGCATTGTCTATTTGTTCTGTTTACGTTTCTATTCAAACTACCTGTCGTGTACAATGAAGGCTTAAACATCGGACAATTTTAAAGTTCACCTATAATTTTCACGGCAACCATCTTACTGCACTTTAATGGTAAATGTACGAGCTCAAATATTATTAACCAATCAAATCGATTTCTGGAGACATCTTCCTCATATTAACTACGTCACACGGCGATGATGACATAGTAGTTGTAAGTCTTTGCTAAATATACATACATGCAGGGAGAGAAGCCCCGTCCAAAATGTCGACTACCAGTGATCGTTGACAGGGAAATCCTTTCTATTTTCCAGATATTTATAAGGACGGAACAAAAATATTCCCATACCACATTTGAGTATGTTGAAGGGCAACATTTCAAATTATAACTGGGTAACTTGAGCTAGGACCCTCACTTGAACACACTGCCCTTAGCCAGAGAGTCTTTTAAAATAACTGCAGCCCTTATATCTGACATAGCGATTTATATAGGGAACACTTGCTAATGTTGTGACAATTTTTTTCTAAAACGGTCTCTTGGACTTGGACTGGTATTTTCATTTATATCACTTCTGGCTGACAACCGAAAAAGGTAACAACCAACCAAGCAGTTCTGATTTTTGGGACGACGACCGGAAGATAGTCAAAAAGAAAATATTTATAGCGTGAGGTTACTGTCGTATCATCTAGCGTTTCGTGAAGTCAAAACTACTCCAACTATGATAATCTCATTTATTTATTTATTTATTTATTCAATCTAATGATTTTTTTCACCAGATGGAGAATCCAGTTTCGATGAAACTTGCAAACTAATCAATGGTCTGGAATGCGAGACGTTTCATGACCACGTGACTTGTGGAACCAATGGGATCAGTTATTTAAACAGGTAACCGCCCATACTTAAATAGACCCATACCTTTCTCGAGATTGAGATGAATACGAACACTAATATATTGGCAAGCCATCTTTGTTGTTGTCGTAGCAGTGCATGTCTATGCAAAGTAGTGAGCTGGATATTGCATCGTCTAAATTTTGCTACCAACTGATTTAAAATTAAACAGAGAAAAACGTTGTCGCGGGGCCACCTTAAGTATATGTCAGATAAAGACAGAAAAAGTACACATCAAGTCGTGAAGCAGTATAATTTAATCAACTCATAATAAAATAGAGAATCAATTCGTTCTCCCTTCCTCCGAGTCTTTAACTCTAAGGTGGTGACTGACCATCTTCTTGGGCGATCAAGGAAACCTATCACTGGATGCAGGTTGCCAGCCAGTTTTGACATGATTTAGTGGTACTGCCTTATGCTTTCTGTTTTTTGCTGACTTCACATTGACAATACGACAATGTTTTTCTCTGTTTAATTTTTAATTACTTTGTAGCAAGGTTTACGCGATTCATTCTCCATTTTTGCGGAATCAGTACCACAACAATACCACTCTTATCAATACATTTGTGCTGGTATTTTTTGTCAACCTCGAGATAGATAGGCCCTACGAGCCATTTTGGTATGCTAATCAGCTATGAACCAATCCCGCAAACTGCACGCAGCGATACGTTTTTGTTAGTCATACGACAAGATGGCCAGTGAATACGTCAGAGACTCGATGGAAGGGGGAGTGATTTGTTTCTTAACGAGGTAGCCTATATAGAGGTGGAACAACTATGTTGTCCAGATTCACTGTCGTTAAACCCAATGAAACAAATCCGATCCGCAGTACAACTCAGGGGAAACAGGATCCGCATGGATTGCACTCAAATCGTGATAATTTGGAACTCTCAAATACAGTGGAAAATTCAAAAACTCAAACAAATAAAGCCTTTAAGCTGTCCTGTGTTTTCTTTTCCTGCGTCGTATTGCTGAAGAAAATTGGGTTTATTTTTATACCATTGTCGAAAGATTTCTGTTGTTGACCAAGGTGGTAAAACAAACCGTCGGAACTTTGCTCCCCTTCAGAATTGAAAGAATCAGCATTTTTTTTACTCTTAGTTATGGCAAATCGCTGCACCAACAAATAGAACTGAATAAGTTGAACTAAACATGTTTTCTCGTCAATTTATAATATTTTCCTGTCATTTGTTCTTCCTTCTAGGTGTTATTTCTCCAAGGCCCATTGCCAGGATCCCAATGTGCATTTCCTGCACTCTGGTTCATGCGGAAATGGGGCCTCTACGACCCTCAGGCACCCTAGCCTGCCGACAATGGGGCCTACCACCGCCGTCCCTGTTAGCACCACCCACAAAACAGGAGAGGTGATACAGGAGATCTTCTGTGCTGCCATTGAGGACGTAGAGTGTGGGATAGACGGTATTGGAGTGTGTGCATCGAATGGCGTGTACTTTCCTAGCCAGTACGTAAGATTTGCCTTGCGTTTACAGCTTATCGACCGTTTAGTAGGCAGGAGCGGTGATTTATAACGTAAAGGGCGCTGGACAGCAGATATGTGAGGCTGTCGACAATGTACGGGATTGTTGGACCCATTTCAAGCACATTCACATGTTTAGTGCCTACTGTAAACGTTCACAGGTTTACTGCCTACAGTGAATGTTTTTGTGTTGCCACAGGTTTACTGCATGCTGTAAACGTTCACAGGCTTACTGCCTACTGTCAACGTCCACAGGTTTACTGCCTACTGTCAACGTTCACAGGTTTACTGTCTACTGTCAACGTGCACCGGTTTACTGCCTACTGTCAATGTGCACAGGTTTACTGCCTACTGTCAACGTGCACAGGTTTACTGCCTACTGTCAACCTGCACAGGTTTACTGTCTACTGTAAACGTGCACAGGTTTACTGTCTACTGTGAACGTGCACAGGTTTACTGCCTACTGTCAACCTGCACAGGTTTCCTGCTACTGTGAACGTTCACAGGTTTACTGCCTACTGTCAACGTGCACAGGTTTACTGCCTACTGTCAACCTGCACAGGTTTACTGTCTACTGTAAACGTGCACAGGTTTACTGTCTACTGTGAACGTTCACAGGTTTACTGCCTACTGTCAACGTTCACAGGTTTACTGCTTACTGGGAACGTGCACAGGTTTACTGCCTACTGTCAACGTGCACAGGTTTACTGCCTACTGTCAACGTTCACAGGTTTACTGTCTACTGTCAACGTGCACAGATGTACTGCCTACTGTCAACGTGCACAGGTTTACAACCTACTGTCAACGTTCACAGGTTTACTGCCTCCTGTCAACGTTCACATGTTTGCTGCCTACTGTCAATGTTAGCAGGTTTACTGTCTACTGTCAACGTTCGCAGGTTTACTGTCTACAGTCAACGTGCACAGGTGTAGACTAATGCCCACAGGCCACCACTCTGTGCACGTCGATCTGAGTTAAATTTAAAACCATGCGTCAATTTTAATCTAATTGTAAATATGCTTTCTGAATGAGATTTTTTGTCTCTTAAGTAACTCATTCCGTCTTATAACAGATCAACCAAGTAACAAGAAATCACATTCGGATAAACCTGGAGTGTCTCAAGTCATTGTTGTGTTATCACTAAGCACGGCCGTAAAAGGGGTATGAATATACCTGGAAAGGTTACATTTGGTTCACCGGAAGCACTCTGCTATGAAATAACCTTAGCTAACACGTCCGAGGTGAAGTTTGCATTACATTCGATTATTTCCGAGCGAGGGAATCGGAAAATTAATCAAACCCAAACTATTTGTTTTTCAGGTGCCATTTTGAAAAGGCCCGCTGCTTGGATAAATCTCTGAGTGCTGCGCATGACGGAAACTGCCCTTAGTAGACCTTCCATGAAATGAAGAAATAATTAAACAAACAGTTCGATGCTGGGGCGTGTGATTTTCCCGTCCAGAGATGCAATAAATTGTATTTAAAACGGACAGATCGTTCTTTAATCTTAGAATTTCAGTTTCGATTATTTATTGAGGTTCGCCACTGAGCCTTCATTGACAAGATCTGTTTTCGCCTGGGTTTTTCGGAACAACGGTTTAGATCCGGGGGCTCTAATCTCTAAATACGGTTCTAAGCTTTCTAAGGATTATAGATTACCACTTATTGAATTGAACGATCGATGCTTCAAATAGTTATCCCCGTTAGAACGTTGACACACAGTTTATGTTGAAGCAATGCGTCCATTGCTGTGCAGAGTTTCGTGTCACTATGCACAAATACTGTGTAGGCCTTATATTTAAATCCGGATGAGTATTAGATCAGATCGGTCAACCGCAAGCTTTCTCTGAAACTATTCTCTCTACTGAATCGGCCATTTTGGGAATGGAACAAAGGGAGGTAACTCGTAGTATATCTAGATATATGTTATACTTCAACTTGGTTGAAGATTATAGACTGTTAAGTCCCCTTCAATGTACCCGGTATTGTTTCGAATCCCCTTGTGGTGCAATATATATGGGAAGTGTCCGGTGGCTGCGGCGATGTATTTTTTAAGAGCCATACAACGGCAATGCATGAAATATACCCTTGAGTACGACGATAAACACCAATCATTAAATAAATAAATTTTGGTATGGTGCTTTTTTCCCCTCCGATAAAGATTACACGTTTTAGTCAGTACTTGTCCTGTTACAGCATGTCGGAACTTGCCGAGGCTGCTTCGGGATCCTTTCGTCTCCGGAATCTACACCTGTCAATCGTGGAATACTGATCAAAGCGTTTAATGTTAATCGCCGGATTCTTTGTGCGCATGAGCGAAACCGAACCGAAACACTTCGCGGATTCAGATGAATTCAACTGTTTTTTTCTAAACTTAAATTACACTGAAATAGAACGCTTTTCTTTTTTCACCTTTAACCTGTTATAAGAAGGTCTTCACGAGTTTTTTTCTCTCCTCAAAATGACCCGCGCCACAGTTGAGGTTACTACCATAAACTATTATGCGAAACGTTGCATAAAAGAGAAACGAACAGCCCAGCCTCTGGTTTGGTTCCAGATCAAAATTGTGGAAGCTGGTTTGGGCTTCGTTCTGCTTAAGGTGTAGGAGAACATTACTGGAACTGGAAACGAAAAAACAAAGTGATAGCCAAATTAGACCATATCAAATGCTTTTACATTTGTTGTAGGATTATTCGTTTTCAGCTGAATGCCACTTTACGTGAACTTCTCTAAGTAAAATGTATGGTCGGCTTCCATGCTGCATTTGTTGTAGTGATGATGTGGCTGAAGTAAATGTCTATTAAAATGTTGATATCAGGTATATATTGAGCTGGTGGTTAAAGTGCTGACCGAGGTCGAGAATCCTTCACCGCACCCGGTTTAGGCTTTAATTGGCTCAGTTGTCCGCCTTGGGAGTGGCCCTATATGGGCAGTTTGTCGCGGGAAACCCAGAAGAAGCCTTGCGGTCTCCGCAGGCACGGCAATCGTCCATTTTTGTTGTACCAAATGGCAGTAGAACAATCAGTTACACACCTAAATACTCTTTTTTGAATAAGGTTCAAAACACTTCTGATTTTTGGGGTAAAGATTCTTTATTGGTACAGTCGGTGGTGGCATTACTCACCCTATCATAAATAAGTAACATAACATCAATCATTTTATTTGCTGAACACAATACAAATTCCTTATCGATCTGTGACGCAGTAGTGATTAGTCCCGCCCTCTCAAACGCCCTTTCACTAAATCAAAAAAATTGTTCTTCTGAGCTTGCTATAGCAATGCCTTATCGCTTTCCTCAGGTAACGTCAGGTTACTTACATGCATGTAGGCCTACTTATATAACCTATTCAAATATAAATTCACAATTGTCCACCAATCACAGCAGAAGAATTAAACACATAATTGATATTGGCAACAACAGTACATATGCCATAAAGCTTTGTTGTCTTTTCTTCCGTTTACATATTACTGGTAAAAGCTTTTAAAATATCACATGTTTTATTTTAATTCTAGAAAAAAAAACCTACATGAAACTTCAAGACAAAAAGGTTCGTTATAGTGTTAGATCAAACAGCCATTGACACATTTGCTAGAGGCAGAACGAAACAAAACGATTAATCAAAAAAGCAGATAATAGATTAAGAGTTTACATCTGAAAATAGTTTGATTTACTGGTTGAGAAAATCTTATAACATTGAGAGTCATTGACATTGAATACAGGGCCGGTTGTTCAATGCACATTTATACTAGTTTACTTGACGCCATCTTTTTGCAGAGTAAATAAAATGTTGAAAATCGACGTTCAGCCGTCTGTTCAGGTTAATAGCGGTTTAAGCAACTTAACTCTGATGAATATCTCCAGTCCAAATTACTAGTAACCGTTTTGTGTTTTTTGATGCACCATATCTACAAGAGCTATAATTTAAGTTGAACATTTAAATGTTTGAATATTACAAAACCATGAACTCTACTGCACAAATGTTTGGTGTACATTTAACGATACTTCACTGCAGCCTGTTGGTTAACTTGAGCTGTACTTAGGGTCATTTAACTTACTTGGTGGCAGAACCATCATGAATGGTGGCCGAACGTGGACAGATAATGAAAGAAACCAACTCAGTTCCTGCAGGTCTTTGTTACTTTGCCATCTTATGGACGACCAAAGAAGGGCTGGAGGTCATGGGCGATACGGAAGAACATATATACCACAAATATCTGCTTGACTGTGCAGAAGCCATTGCAAGTATATATATTTATTTATTTGACCGCCACCGGAACATCCTGTATACAATTAAACTTAACAGTGGGATTTGAACCTATACCGGTTACAGTAAGGGGGACAGCAGTCCAACGCCCCAAAAAATCTTACACTTTCCATATTACTGTTGATTTTGTGCTAATAATTGACAATAATATGTATCCAAATTTTTAATAAATTGTTATTAAAGATTTAACTAAAGATAAGAAACCTACCTACGAACCACGGGAGGAGTAACACAAGTTGGTAAATGAAAATTAAATAACAAATTTAATTAAAGCAACATTACATCTAATAATATAAGAGTTTACAAACTAAAAACTCTCACTTGCTAATGGTGCATTCACGTGATGTGAATTGTGGTTACAACTGAGAATCCCCCATATTTACAGATTTTGATTAGTCGAGATTTAGACAAATATGGACCAATCAAAGTACTGTAGACCAAGGGGATTCCCCTGAAGTCCATTGTACACATCTCCGACGTACAAATTGAACCCGTTTTCACGCAGATGTCACGTGGTCCTATTTTTAGCTATTTAAATTACTTTTTATGCTCAAGGATATAACTGTTTTCGACAAATTAAGTTAAATAGTTTTACAGACGATACTCGATTCCGGGGGCCACTTTCACAAAATGTCGTAAGACATTCTAATATCGTACTATATTTTTATGCCTATACTTTAACATGATGTAATTTTATCGTCGAATATGTTTTTGTGGTACGACATTTTTTGAAAGTGCGCAGATTATTCGCGTAAAATTCGCATCGAATACTGCGAGTAGAGACATCGCTTGGTGGAATGTACACGTTGAAATAAAACGCAGTGCTTCACGTCAACGGCAACTTTTGCAAACAGTCGGTTATAAAATTGATGTATGTTTACTGTGCCTCGTTCTTGCAAACAATAACCATGTAGGGACATCGATCGCGAGCATGTAGGAATGCTGAATGTTTCCGGTTTTCCCATCATGCACCGGCAGTGTAAAATCGGTATTTAAATAAATAAATAAATTGGCTTTTGGAATAAAGTTTATACACTTGTCTGAATGCACTGGGTCTTAATGAGACTAAATAATTAAACTAATTCAGAAGACAAAAGGACGAGAGGAAACTCACTTCCTTTCGAGAACATTTTAGTAATTTACAATGAGGGGGCTTTCGGATAATTACAATTCATCATCAGCTATGTGACACGTGACATTCACGATAGGGTGCATTTGCTTGTTTGATTTGTGTGACTGTGGTTTTACGCTGTACTCAAGGTTATTTCACTTATATGACGGCGTGCCAGTCCAATCAATGAAAGAAACCACCATTAACGAAGCTGGCAACATGCAAGACAGGACAAAACATTGACATAACATTAACAAAATAGGACATCAGAACAAATCGTCATCATGTGACCCTTATAGCTCTGCTGTGTAGCCTATCTCACGACGAACGTAAGCGGTAGGATGAGTTTTTAAGCAGACTCGGACAAAGTTGAAACGTCAGATAAGTAACTTGTTGAAGTTGAAGTCGCCTTAACGCAAGGCGTTATGCGACGTAAGTTGGGCTTATAGCTCTTCTCCCCTCACTTCAGCTTGTCTAAATAGTGCGTATAAGGTACCAGCCTAACTCACGTCACGCAGAATCCACCCTACCAAACCCGAAGAGGCTCGGATGATTTCTTCGAAGTGAAAGACTTTGAAAAACCATTCTAAAAAAGACCAAAAATTGTACCAAATATCTAGAAGGTTCGTTAGAAAATAAATGATCTATATCTTATAATCTTATCCCATTTTTTGTCTTTGCAAGCCCATCGCTTTATATATAAGGCACTATCGGAAAGCCTCTTCATAGTGAAGTATTTACATGTACGTAGGGATTTTGGTCGTGTTAAATTTTCTTACAATTTTTTTTATAAGCTTCCATTTTTCTTGAAAAGGTTACCCATGCCTAAAATACATATCTCCAAGGACCCAAGACTAGCGAGTTTACTGTGACAAATACAAGTTAGGGAAAGTAACAAACCAACATAGGTCGAATATAAAGGCAAATTTCTGCAAGTAGGCCAGATGTTGGAAGCGGACATTTTTTCCTAACCAGCTTTTCTAGCTCACGAGATTGGTTGAACAAGATTATATAAATATACAATCCAGTAAAACCAGAGAATAGTTTAGCATACGGTAGTATTGTGGGATAGCACACAGTTCTCTCTCAATATATCACTCAATATATCATCGATTTCAGAGACGAGTAGGCGTCTTTGTGTTCGACAGGATCCAATATTTTTCAATTTATTCTGGACACATGTGTGGTTTAGCTGTGACATCAAGACGGACACGAGTGCAATATTTACAGTCTGGGAGAGTTTAGAGTCCTCATCACAGAAGCACGAACGACGTACTTCAATGGAAAGCTCTAGACAGTCGCCGCTCTCGATGCCTTTCATATTTACTCGGAGCCACCATCGGGGAACCTCAAAGATCCCACAACTGTCGGAGGTCGACGGCTGTAAACAAACACAGCTTTTAACTCCCCTGTTAGTGAGGCACACCCATATCCTCAAATCCTCGGAGGACACATTCCTCAGATCACTCACATAAGCCCACATCTCCGTCAAGTTATGATTTTCCAATGTTTTAATTCGAAATTCAGCACTGCTGTTAGAATCTGCAAAAAAAAAAAACGAACAATAAAAAAAAAACGAGACATCATCTGATATGAAATATTCCATAAAGTAATCGATGACAGTTTAGACCGAGACTTAATCATCAGTACCGATACATCGCAAGCTTGATGATTCACAAAAAAAGGACAAAATTATACAGAGCAATTATCGCCAGCTTGGGCTGAGATTTAAACAACAGTATCGATGTTATTATTTATGATTATCTTTTTTCATTTATTCACTCATAAGAAAACTAAAAGTGAAACTGAAGTCCAATTTCGAAAAACACCACAGGTACCACACACAGGTGAATTATTAACAGGAGCAATAAAGAAGTTAAAGTCATTGGTATATATATATTTGTATAAATGTATGTAGATCATTATTTTTTTTGCTTGCCTCCACTGGGAGCGCTGGTCCTGCTTGCCAGAGACCCGAGTTCGAATCCCGGTGGAGTCGAGACAATTTTCTTTCTCTACATTTATAGATATATATCTATATTTTGTATATATATTTCCAAATGATATAATACGCTGCAGATATGAAAAAAAAAAACGAGAAAACTTTAAAGGATGCCGCAGCAGCTTATAAAAAATGACGAGTTTTCTATCCATGGTAACATCATTTTTAATTTTCAATGATATTGGTCAAAATGAGTGACTTCTTACATCTTTCCTATCATTAGGTTCGTAAAAGTACAAACAAGTTTGTACTTAAGAATGATACTTAAACGGTAAGCTTTTTAAAAGATATGGACCTTCGTCTCTACCAGACAAAGCCCCATGTGTGCACATAGTATCACCCACCTTCCGGTACTCTGAGAACCGAGGAAGATTAATAAACTGACAACCTTCAGAATAAACAATTTCATAGAACTTAATTCCATTCTTAAAACATCAATCCTTAGAAAGGTTTTTGTTTGTATTCGCTCTAGCCTTTATTACAATTTGGAGGCCATAAATATATATTTTTGTCAAGAGTAATCACACTGGCACAGGGCCATATATATAGGTATTCACCATTATTATTATCTGTTTGATATAAAAGATATATCAAAATTTTGAAAGCTGACACCGAAGAAAATGCTTTAAATCTCCTTTATAACAGACCGGAAGATGTGATCTGCGCTCAAAATCTCCTTTCATCTGCTTCCCACTTGCTCTACATCCTCTAAAATAGATGTATGTAGAACAATTTGTTCTGTCTTATTGGTCTTTTAAGATTGGGGGCTTCAATCAGTTCTGGCACCGTTCAGTTAAACCTGATCCTCTCAGTAAACTACTTGATATTGATATCACATTTTATAAATCCAGTCCTTTTGATCCCATAAAAAGCCTTGCTACAGAATGCCATGTTAAAACATTGTAATTCCCACATCGTACAGAGCGACGCGGAGCACATATTTGGAACTTACCATCTTTGTGTAGTTTTTATCAAAATATTATATTTGAGGTAACCGTAAGTGTCATAAACTCTCTCGGCGGCAGTAATTTCAAAACAAAGTTCGAGAAAGTGAGAGAGATTTTCGAATTTAACCGCCATCTGGCTACTCTCGTTGACAAATCAAATTATATTTTATATGTTACTAATGTGTGAGGTGGCTATTTTGACACCTAAAATATCATCAGACAAGCTAAAACCAGTAAGTGCAAAAGCTGAAAATTACACATTTTTGTTCAGTACTGTTCTGAGTCGTTATATATGGATAACGTTGTAAATTAGCATGTACACTTGCGGTACAGAACTCTGGATCTATAAAAGACAAGACTGGCATGAAGTTATAACTTACCTGTTTTTTGTTCTTTGAAAATGGCACTGTGACCACACGTGTGGTCGACGCCACACTGACGTTCCTCATAACTTCTCACAGTGTGCTCCACGCAAATCCGTAGTTTAGTACAGCATGCCGACTCCCCTGCGCAGAAACAAATGAAAACAAGTCTGTTATAGATCAGCCAAAATCTAGCCCTGTAAACTGGACCTGGTTATGTCACGCTGCCAGGTCTTGCTCCAACAAATTGCGAATAGCTCTGGTCGAAGCAATCCTGCAAAAATCATTCAAGTACGACCGTTGAAATCGAAAACAAGAACGGTGCTATACCATGCACGTCCGAATTTTATAGTAGAGCCTTCTTTTCGCAATTCAAACGAGATGTATGTCGCTTTTTCCAATCGCCAGCCGACAGTTAAACTTTAGCTTCATGTTTGTCTGAATGTTGCAGTCTAATCCCTCAACCCACAATGCACCTCGACATTTGAATCGAGGCAAACGTGGTGAAGTATAGTTAAACTGTCTATTGGTGAGGATAAAAAGCGACGTAAGCCTACATCTAGATCGAATGGCGAAAGAAGGCATTACTAGAAAATACGGGCATGCATGGTAAAGTACTGGTCCTGTTATCGTAATGTCAGCGAAGTAATTGATTGAATTACTTTACAGTGATGCTTTGACCAGAGCTATTCGCAATTTTACGGAGCAAAACCTGGCTGCGTAGGAATGGAGGGTCATTTTGACTGGGCTAGCCAGAACCATACAACAATGTAACTTATCATTAGATGTAGAATTTGAAGAATCGAGAGTTTCATATGGTTAATAAATTCAGTATTCTTTGGACATAATGTTTCAATCTCATATCAGAGATCGTTTCGAATGATAAGGGGCCTATGTTCCATATGAAATTAGTTCTTGTCTCTATTATAAGTACTGCAGTGTTTAATTATACATAAATATATCTTAATTTTGTCAAATTGTTCATATGCTTGAAAACAATGTCTGATATCGACATTGAAACGTTGCCTTCAAATATACTAGAAGCTGCAATACGCATGTTTTGTTCTTATTTTAGTATTAACTTATAAAAAGCATCACTAAAAATGAAATATCAATTAGTGCGACGTTAAACACCAATCAAATAAATACATAAATTCAGAATATCGCTTGTGTTCCTGGCATTTTAAAGGAGGCTAATCCGGCTGTATCGAAAGATACGATTGAGGAGATCGTTGTTTATATTCACGACATCTCTTTCCGGTTTTCAGTTCAACCCAACTGTTCGACCAACGCCTTGCAAAGTCACCCCATAAGTCAATTTCCCATTTCTCCATCGCTAAGCACCATGCACTCCAGGCGAAATTATCTGTCGTCATTAGACAACGTTTCTTGGTTATAAATATTTGTATACATGTTAGACACAAGCTGACGCATTGCAATTTAGACTGTTTTTAATTCATTTACAGCTCATCAAACTGTTTGATTTGATTTTACTTTTTATTTTTATTTTATTCAACATAAACCTACTTATATGACAGATATCACAGGTAGGAAGTATTAACACATAAAACAATTAAGAACATAAAACTATGTTAAGTATATTCAAATCTGTAGAATCTCAAAGATATAAATACAATGCAAAATCAATGAATTTGTTCGTAACGAGCAAACATTTTGAACCTCTTAAGGGGTGTGGTTCACACGTTTGCCCCGTAGTGACGTCGGTACATCAAAGTGTGTCTGAGATGTGACAGCAGATTGACACATTTTCGAAAAAATTTGTGGCAGAATTTCAGGTTTTTTGTTTCTTTTAAACTACCTTTACCTTCAAATCTGGGGACAGAATTAACAGAATGCTTCTAACTTTTACTTTTTGATAAACATATTTATAATTCATGTGATTCTGTGATAACCCAAAATTCAGAATTTGTGGGTGCCTATGTGACTTTAAGTTACCACGGACATCTTTCATTGAAATATTTTACGAAGATTTTGCTGTCGTGCATTTAAATTAATCTACGATGTCAAGGTTGGACAATGATTAGAACTGTGCAGACATTTATGTAAAATTATTAGTTATAACTATTTATGATATACCTATAGCGCAGAACCACGTGATACAGAGACATCTGATATTTTTCCATATCTACATCCTCTGAAACCGGGACTATTTCCAATGTTTAGTTAACAGGGGATTTCACATCGACTGTATGTAAGAAAACCCCTCAAAGGTGAAACGAGTGCAGAATGACGTCACGTGACTACGTCGACAGAGCTTCGCGTTGCGCGGTAATACCCGTAAACCCGTTCAATGCCATTTCCATTCATTTTTTTTTTAGACATTTATACTACACAAATCTTCACATGTTTTTTGTTGGACAAGTTAATAAATTAAACAGCGTTTCTCATAGTATTAACTTGGCCACTATCGCTGCACGATTTTAAATAACGGTCTCCGCTTTGTTATATTAAGTAAACCTTCGTCCCTGTGCGAGTGTCAAAATGTCGCCAAAAAGGCCGATTTTTTTCATGAAAAATTGAAGGTATATGATAAATAGATTATAATGACAGTGCAGGTACACACCATTGTATCAGCTCTCGTTGTCTCGCTCTTCGAGCTCGATTGAAACTGCAGTCCGATCTCAGACAACTCGAGTTGATACATAGTCGCGTATCTCGTACTGTCATTATAATCTCTATATCTTTTCTAATGCTGGTATATTCATACTCATGTAAATGATATTCCCGATCCAGTAGGGCCTGTCATGTGACGAAAGAGATTTCACGAGATTCCTTTCAGTTCCGGATACATACTCCTTTTAATTTAGATATTACATCGAACGAGATGTTAAAAAGATCAACATTGTCACACAACTGAACCAAAAGCAAAATAAATTATTACAGACCACTAATCAAAAAGCGGCACAGTTTCAAGGATGTTGTTTGTTTGTTTCAATGATGTTTAACGTCATACTGAAGTTTCAAGGATATACACAGAAGCAAAGCAAAAGCGAACGAGACTTACATAGCTTTTTTGAAACCTACAGAAACGAACGAAATTTACTGACTCAATTTTCTTCAAATATGTTGTTTAATACGGACTCTAAGCTCCAGCAATATTCCAGAGTAGCCCGTATTAGAGAATATACCGTAGTGTAACTGTTTTGTAACTAAAGGTTTACAATTTCTTTTCAAGAAGCCGAATAGCTTAACTGCTCTTCAATACATTTTATCCTCATTAACTGTATACGTTAATTTATAGTCAATCCAAACCCTTAAATCGATGACTGTTAAAACGTCAGCAATAGGTGCAACATTTGAGCGAAACTTAAAATCCACATCTGTAGTTTGTAAAATCTATTTTAGAACTTTTTTAACATTTAGGTTCAACTTCCATTCTTTACTCCAAGTAAAATCGTGTGCCAGATTTTCATGAAAAAAAAATACAAAAGATTAACAGCTCAATCAAAGAACCTTGGGGCACGCCTGAAGTCCCGGATTCAACACAACTCTTTGGAATCTTCCATTAAATAAGAATGACACTAATCTAACAGTTAATCAGAAATTCCATAACGTTTTAATTTTTGTATTAGAAGAGAAAGCGATACCCACAGTTTGACTAGAGTGAAACGTCAATCGTACATGAACAAAATACATGATTCGTGTTTTTGATGAAGCGGTAATCGATTCGGAATTCGCGAGGTGAAAAACTCCACATGTCGACTTAACGATCAAAAAATAGTGCCTATTATATACTAGTCATGTCACTATTTTCACAAAAAGTTTCACTGAAAGTCACCAAGAATATAAGTTATATAATGTGCGACAATTTTCGGCGTTTAGTTCAACCACTACGTCAGTTTATCGTAGCACATCATTTGCTGTTAAGCGACATATTATAAAAATGAAAAGTCTTGCCGGAGAAAAAGTTCTTTGACTTACCGCCTACTCTGCTTCTTCCCGGGGTTATATAGCACCGAGTGATGTTGTTTTTGTTACTATCCAAAACTTGTGTTCGGGAATTCAGTCCTATGCTGACCAGAGAAGACAACACGACGGACAGGAATAATCTTTTCATCGTCTTTACAGCTCAAACGAACACTCACCAAATGAAACAGTCGTCGAAATGCTTTTGTTTCACCGAGGCGTTACATTGGCATGACGTAAAAGGGTGTCAGCATACAAAAATGCTATAAAAGTTATAATTTACGATCTGGAAAACGTCTGGAAAACAGATTAAAAGAAACTTCCGGAAACCACCCCTGCATTGAATATATTTCTGGCTTTGCTTCTAAGCCGCTTAACCAAGGTAAGAAGGAAGAACCCCGGCAAGTCTCCTGTTTTATTAAAAAAATACGGCTCAAAATCAAACCACTTTTGTATTGATTAAACTTAAAGATGATTATTCATGCTGGTGAAAAAATAATTTGGAATTATTATCAAATACGATGACAATTTAAGTTTCCACGAGTTTGCTCAAGTCGTTGATATTGAACCGTTGACAAGATGTAAATTGTTTGCATCACAAGCACCTTGGATTAACTTTTAATAACAAAGATTCCTGGATGAACCATACGGATAACCTAGTAGAAACTTCTAAAAAACTGCTAGAAACTGCTGGATCGAAGAAGTTTGGAAATTACGTATAAGCAAGTTTGCTCTTAAAGACCAAGTTTAGAGTATGCTGATATAAAATGGAATAATATACCTGGGATAATATACCTGACTTTCACAAAAAATAGAAAAGAAAAAATACAAAAAGACGCGATAAGAATAATAAAGGGATTAACTCGAAATGTACCTAGTGCTTTGCTCTACAAGGAATCTAGTATTCCACAAGACGTAAAATCCAGCGCTATCTGAAGTTCCATAAAATACTTAGCAACTCTGACTTAAACCAGTTGAAAAGTAAATTACCTCCTTATATATCTGCTCGTAATCAATACAATATTAGTAGTGCTTCACATAACAATACAACTCAATACCAATGCAAAACAAATAACTTTTAAAATTCCTCCTTCCCTAAAGCCATTTCGGAATGGAATTCTCTCCCAAACTAAATTGAAACTATCTTAGACATAAACGTATTTAATACTAAAATATGTGATTTTGTTCAGATATTGAAAATACCAAAATGGTATTATTACGGAGATCGTAAAAATAACGTGTATATATGTAGACTGCGGAATGTTTGCAGCAAACTAAATGGTGACTTGTACGCAAATTTTGTACCAGACTCCCACAGATGCTCATGTGATCATTATAACGAAACACTACTTATATGGCTGTCCCAAATTTAATATTCCTGGACAAAATATGTTCCAACGCCTTCCCGATCTAGAGTTGACAGAACCTCTGACTGAAACTACACTACTTTACGGCGACTCACAATTGTCATTGAGTAAGAACACCCAAACCCTGGGAGTTGTTCAAATGTTCCTTTCAACATCAACTTGCTTTGGCTAAAAGCCCTAACACAATAAAGTACTCCACGTAGACTCCCTCATCTCCACCAGTCATTTAGTGCATTACAGCAACATGATTTATTATGTACGTTACTTTTTACTTTTCTTTATTTGCGTTTATTTCCCCCCTTTATTTCTACAGATGTCATGCATATAAAAAATGAAATGAATTTTTCATTCACGATTTATTGTCAGAGAGTGTTTTCCTTGAAAACGAAAATATTATTAGCGGTCACTTCCTAAACGACACAAAAATATCTCAATTATAAATGTGTTTATTCGAGTAGTCAACGTCCGTGCACGGACTATTTGCAGGCGTCGAAATTTGTGTTACCAGCCTGACCGAAAAATCGTTTACGGCAAATTTGCTCACGAAACCGATTGATCGGTTAGGCTAACATTTACATGTTAACGAAACCGATCGGTTTCGCAAATCGGTTACGCAAGATACATATGTCTATACAAGCAACTAAAATATGGACATAAATAGCTTTGTTTTTTTTATTAAATGCAAACGTTTGTTGCATAATACCTCCTCATTATAACCCTAGGAATAAAGTATTCCACCATGCATGCGGTATACGCTAAGCACGTGGTTATGCCGAGGCAGATTTGGTGATTTATAATCCACTCATTATATCACTTTCACTCTCAAACTACAACCCTTCGCCAATGACTCATTGTACTGATATTCTGTATTCAACTTTTGGCATATTATGGCTTACAATTTGGCAAGTGCTTGTCATCAAACAGCAACACTAATATCAAACGCAGACAGATTGGTGACAGTGCGGCCCTGTATCATGCATCATTAAACTATACACACAAAGTTTCTACTCAGCCGAGTTCATTTCCAAACCTCTTCCCACTACCACTTATAGGACCAATGTAGATAACTGCGAAATGGACTGAGCCAGAAACAGTCTTCAGGTGGACACGTTAGGGGTTTTCTGAAAACGGTTACTGAGTGAACAAACAGGTCAAACACAGGTCTAATCTGTTCGACCAAGCAAACCACAAGAATAACACCGCCCATTAAAGGCATGCGTAAGTTAAGCAATGATTACAGAATATGCAACAAAATTATTAAACAACTGTACGCCCTATTTTTGTTTTGAACTATATTTTAATTTCTTTTGTGACTTAGGCTCATTATTTTTTACTAAACATGCCACAAGAGTAATGTATTTTTTACAATGCCAATTATTTCAATCTTTCTAAACTGTTTTATAAAAAATTCAAAGCAAAACCAATGAAAAATGCAATTGTTGGGTCATATGACTGTACGTGATAAAATACATTTTTAATTTTCGAGGGCTTGGCATCCCAGAAAGTACCAATATATCGATTTAATGTAGATGCTTTTTGCAACAAAACATTTATGTTGTTTTAGTTCATACAAGGCTTAAATTCAAGTCATCTTGTTACAATGCTAGACCAAATTTCATTAAGAAAATAAGCTGAGATCGTCTCTCCGGCCTTCCTCATCTTCAGAGCTCCGGGCCCTAGGCGGCCCCTGGACCCTCGCCCTATTAGAAAATCGAGTATCCGCCACTGAGTCCCCGATGCTTACTTGTTTATAATTCAATTATTACCATTATTGAGGTCTCGCGGAACGGGATTTGGCCCCAACTTTTCCCGGTGGGGAATAACAAGTCACCAGTAGAGGTTAACCCAGGTTGGTACTTAATGTGATTTGAATAATAATAAAAACGAGTTTAAACCAAGATGTTAAGTGATTAATAGGATTATCACACAAGTAAAGATACCCATATGATCGTATAGATTAGACTGCCCACCTTTACTAACACTCAATAGATCTATTGATTTCCAATCAATCTTCCACTGTGAGGTCGTAACCCAGTCAAGCATCAGTCATTCCAATGTAGACAGTAGACAAACTTTAATTGCCATTTTCACGCATTTCAGAATTTGGTGGATTCTACATTTAAAACTGCTTGAAAATTAGCCATCTTAAAACGTTAAATTTGTTGCATTGCAAAGAGCACAACGTGGGATAGAAAACAATTTTTTCATCTTAGATTGATTCAAATGTGTCCTGAAATCATTTTTTTAGTTTTATTACAGTTCTTAAGGTTGTATAGACAAACACGTCTATTGTGATCGTTCTTAGGCAACATTAAAATAAAAAAGTCAAATTTTTTTTTCCGTTCAAGGTCTATTCTAGTAGACGAATTGACTTATTTGGTGTTATAGCTATTGCATTTCGAGAAATAGGACTCGATTTTTTCTCTGTCGTCTTCCAAGGTCTTTCAAGGTTCCACCTTCGAGTTAGTCTGAAACTTGTTTAAGATCTAAAGTACGTACAGTGTAATGGATTGAACTGGAATATTAAATCCAATTCAATTCACTTTATTCACTCCAAAGACCACTGAGGGTAGCACGAGAGGGTACACGATATACATACGGCGGAATGATTACATTATTTAATTACATCAGTCATTCTAAATTTATCACATTGTGCAGACAGATCACAGTGTTGAGTTAAGTCTTTTTAATTATTTAGCATGTATATATGCCACATATTCTATGGACTTCTGTACTTTGCTTATTGTAGAATATACTAAATCTAAGAAAAATTAAGTATCATTTCTCAGAGTCTAGGGGTACATAACACACTAAACGCGCTTCGGAAACAACACATTCTTTGAATCCAGCGGTTACGTCAAATTCACATTTGTGCCCAACTATTCAGTCGACTTCCACAATGCAAGCATGTATTGATACACTTCAAACACGCATTAAATATTGACTAATGCCCGTTGCAGTCGAGAAAATAGAAGAATAGATTACCCCTCAGAGCGACAAATGTTTATTTCTCACAGGCAACTGTGCAAATGATTTAAATAATTTAAGCCGAACGACGTTTAGGGGTTTCGCCTAAAGATCACCACTTTTAGATGCATTCGTGTATAGCTCTCGCACTCTCACTCCACTAGGTTGCTTACTCCAGCAAACATCATGAAAAGTTTGTACGTGTTTCTGTTGCTTCAGTCTATTACAAGACGATCGTCTGCTATCGGCGAACTGTCGTCTGCTATCGGCGAACTGTCGTCTGCTTTTTATCCAGTTTCACGTGGCAGACTACAATCGTCGAAAAATACGAGTATAGTTGCTAGAAGCTTGTTATTGTGCGTTTTAGACGCAATGCGAGGTAAAAACAGTTTTGGTGTGAATTTTTATAAAAATGAAAATGTTTGTGAAGTACTCGATGAAATGTTTCCCGGAAGTGAAAACCACGTGCATCTGAATGGCGGCACAGACTGGCGGAACGTACTGTTCAGAGAGAATGGCAGTCCATCGGTAAATGCCGGTAAGATGATTAATATGATGGAAGTATAGATAAAGTGAAAGAAAATCAAAAAATTAAGTGTGTCTGGCTAGACAGACCATATAGTCTCTAGTCAATCAAGCACACTGTGTGTGTCTCCGAAACTTTAACCATAACAATATATTCATCAACATCTCCCACGATAATGATTTGTTGGTGTATCAGATGAGACTGTTTATAGTTTGGTGTATCCATGAGAGTTCTCCTGATTTTTTGTTTTTTAAAATCGACGAAAACATCACAATACTTATCAGAAAACAATACCTAAGCGAATAGAATTTTCGCACTTACGGTTTGTATACTTTTTTTTTTTTACCCATTCATTTGTTTTAGCCAGAAAGATTATACGTCACTGTGCGAGAATTTTAATCTTCCAACCCTCTAAAGTACATGTAGGTGGGAATAAGCGGATTAAAGTTTTCTTTACAATTGTGTAAATATTAATTTTATTTGTAATCATTTTGTTGGAAGGATAGCTTACAAAATTACATCACGTACTTTAAGACCTCAAATTGAATTCAATTTGAATTCAATTTATTTCACCAATGATAAGTATACATAACATTTACATAACATAAAATGTGACAGTTCATAAAATAAGTAATAAATATAATTCAATAGTTATATCACGGAACTGTTTCCCGGACAACAAGCTCCTGCCCGGAAGTCTGCAGACGAGTCACCCTCAGCCTCGACTGCACTTTCAAACAATATTGTGATACTAATTTGCCGTGTCGAGATGACTCGTACATTCCTTCCAAAATGGAAGATGGTAGCCTAAGGAGACAGAACCGTGCTTTAAATATACTGGTTCTAAGAAATATATTATGCTTACACTTTCAATAAAAAAAATATATATATATATAGATATGAAGTACAAGGGGTTGTTTTATTTCTGATAGAAAAATAATTAATTAATGGCTAAAGTGAAATAAAACTAACAACATATTTAAAGTTGATCACAAGATATTTAACATTTTAACGTTTTGGTTATTATAATTCAAAAGATAAAAATGACGCTGTGTAGCCTAACCACTATATCCGCAACCCATCCAGCAAATATGTTTTAATTGTAGACTTGAATAACGAAATTGACTGTGTCTGTTTCGTTGGAGTGTATTGATTGATTGTATATGTATTGATAAACGATGCATATCACATGAATATATTGGCGTGTATAAATTGACAATGGATTGTCGCGTTCGATATGAGTGAATTGAATCAATTCGATGGAACAAAAAATTGAGAACCAAAGGCAACATTAAAGAGTGGTGCACAAATTTATGCACAAATAGCAAGAGTTGGTAATTATTCACTTGTTTCAGCGGTAATAAGTTGTATTTGATATAAAGCGGCAGCGTGTGGTCAAACCGACCCGATTTGGTGATCGCACGGATTGCCCGTTTTTTACGAGTTATAAGTGGTTTTGGATGCGCTTTATATGAAATACCCCATACAATATTTCCGTATATTAAGTATGGAAAGATCAAAGAATAGTATAACTTAAACAGTATCTTCATATTGAGTAAATGTTTAATATTGTTGATTATTCCAAAAAGATTCATTTTTATTTCGCAAGCAGGTGGATCCAATGCTTAGTTTGGTCTGTGTTTTACATGTTACTAGTATTGAAGATTATTTCAGAAACAGGGAGATGCTCTGTTGAGATTGGTCAGGTATTTTACAAGGTATTTGGGGATTATTTCAGAAACAAGGAGATGCTCTGTTGAGATTGTTCTGTATTTTACAAGGTATTTGGGGATTATTTCAGAAACAAGGAGATGCTCTGTTGAGATTGGTCTGTATTTTATAAGGTATTTGGGGATTATTTCAGAAACAAGGAGATGCTCTGTTGAGATTGTTCTGTATTTTACAAGGTATTTGGGGATTATTTCAGAAACAAGGAGATGCTCTGTTGAGATTGGTCTGTATTTTACAGGATAGGGAAGATTATTTCAGTAACATGTGGATCCACTGTTGAGATTGGTCTGTATTTTACAGGATAGGGAAGACTATTTCAGTAACAGATGGATCCAATGTTGAGATTAGTCTGTATTTTACGGATAGGGGAGATTATTTCAGAAACAGGTGGATCCACTGTTGAGATTGGTCTGTATTTTACAGGATAGGGAAGATTATTTCAGAAACAGGTGGATCCACTGTTGAGATTGGTCTGTATTTTACAGGATAGGGAAGACTATTTCAGTAACATGTGGATCCACTGTTGAGATTGGTCTGTGTTTTACAGGGTAGGGAAGACTATTTCAGTAACAGATGGATCCACTGTTGAGATTGGTCTGTATTTTGCAGGATATGGAAGATTATTTCAGTAATATGTGGATCCACTGTTGAGATTGGTCTGTATTTTACAGGGTAGGGAAGATTATTTCAGAAACAGGTGGATCCACTGT
>JAVFBZ010068293.1:0-27391 GCA_032466195.1 Katharina tunicata | reverse complement strand
TGGATCCACTGTTGAGATTGGTCTGTATTTTACAGGGTAGGGAAGATTATTTCAGAAACAGGTGGATCCACTGTTGAAATTGGTCTGTATTTTACAGGGTAGGGAAAGTTATTTCAGTAACATGTGGATCCACTGTTGAGATTGGTCTGTATTTTACAGGGTAGGGAAGATTATTTCAGGAACAGGTGGATCCTCTGTTGAGATTGGTCTGTATTTTACAGGGTAGGAGAGATTATTTCAGTAACAGGTGGATCTACTGTTGAGATTAGTCTGTATTTTACAGGGTAAGGAAGATCATTTCAGTAACATGTGGATCCACTGTTGAGATTGGTCTGTATTTTACAGGGTAGGGAAGACTATTTCAGTAACATGTGGATCCACTGTTGAGATTGGTCTGTATTTTACAGGGTAGAGAAGACTATTTCAGTAACAGATGGATCCACTGTTGAGATTGGTCTGTATTTTACAGGGTAGGGAAGATTTTTTCAGTAACAGGTGGATCTACTGTTGACATTGCTCTGTATTTTACAGGGTAAAATAATCCACTAATAAGTTTATGTTTTACAGGATATTGAAGAATATTTCAGAAACAGGGAGATGCAGTGTTAAGATTGGTCTGTATTTTACAGGGTATGAAATATTATTTCACGAACAAGTGGATCCACTGCCTATCTTGGTCTGTGTTTAAAAGGGTATTGAAGATTATTCCAGAATCAGGTGCATCCACTGTTGAGTAAGATCTGTGTTTTATAAGCTATTAAAGATTATCATATAAGGAACCAGTCTATGCCCTGAACAAATCATCCCGACTGGCCACAGTCACTGCCAATAGGCCCTGTAAGTCTTTTTAACTTCCCGTGTGATGTTTTATCTAAATAAAAAAGTAGCATGTACCCAGAAGTGAAAGGAATCTCGTGAAATCTCTTGCATCACATGGCGTGACTTACAGGCCCTATGCACACCAGATTCGCGGATGAGTTTTAGATCCTGGATATATAAGGAGTAGTTTATGGTAGCTGCTTGTTATACATGACCTCTTTTTCGGCTTGTTTTACATGACATCTTTTTCGGCTTGTTTTACATGACATCTTTTTCGGCTTGTTTTACATCAGCTCTTTTTCGGCTTGTTTTACATGACATCTTTTTCGGCTTGTTTTACATGATATCTTTTTCGGCTTGTTTTACATGACATCTTTTTCGGCTTGTTTTACATCACCTCTTTTTCGGCTTGTTTTACATGACATCTTTTCTGGGGTTTTCAGCTTGTTATACATGACATCTTTTTCGGCTTGTTTTACATGACAACTTTTTCGGCTTGTTTTACATGACATCTTTTTCGGCTTGTTTTACATGACATCTGTTTCGGGGGTTTTCGGCTTGTTTTACTTGACTTCTTTTTCGGATTGTTTTACATGACATCCTTTTCGGCTTGTTTTACATAACATCTGTTTCGGGGGTTTTCGGCTTGTTTAATATGACATCTTTTTCGGGGGTTTTCTGCTTGTTTTACATGACTTTTTTTTTCGGCTTGTTTTATATGACATATTTTTCGGGGGTTTTCGGCTTGTTTTACATGACATCTTTTTAGGATTGTTTTACATGACATTTTTTCAGGGTTTTTCGGCTTGTTTTACATGACATCTTTTGTCAGGGGTTTTCTCTTTGTTTTACTTGATATCTTTTTCGGCTTGTTTTACATCACCTCTTTTTCGGCTTGTTTTACATGACATCTTTTCTGGGGTTTCAGCTTGTTATACATGACATCTTTTTCGGCTTGTTTTACATGACATCTTTTTCGGCTTGTTTTACATGACATCTTTTTCGGCTTGTTTTACATGACATCTTTTTCGGATTGTTTTACATGACATCTTTTTCGGCTTGTTTTACATGACATCTGTTTCGGGGGTTTTCGGCTTGTTTTATATGACATCTTTTTCGGGGGTTTTCTGCTTGTTTTACATGACTTTTTTTTTCGGCTTGTTTTATATGACATATTTTTCGGGGGTTTTCGGCTTGTTTTACATGACATCTTTTTAGGATTGTTTTACATGACATCTTTTTCAGGGGTTTTCTCTTTGTTTTACATGACATCTTTTTCGGCTTGTTTTACATGACATCTTTTTCGGCTTGTTTTACATGACATAATTTTTAGGGTTTTTCGGCTTGTTTTACATGACATTTTCGGCTTGTTTTACATGACATCTTTTTAGGATTGTTTTACATGACATCTTTTTCGGGTTTTTCGGCTTGTTTTACATGACATCTTTTTCGGCTTGTTTTACATGACATCTGTTTCGGGGGTTTTCGGCTTGTTTTACTTGACTTTTTTTTCGGCTTGTTTTATATGACATCTTTTTCGGGTTTTTTCGGCTTGTTTTACATGACATCTTTTTCGGCTCGTTTTACATGACATCTGTTTCGGGGGTTTTCGGCTTGTTTTATATGACACCTTTTTCGGGAGTTTTCTGCTTGTTTTACATGACTTTTTTTTGGCTTGTTTTATATGACATATTTTTCGGGGGTTTTCAGCTTGTTATACATGACATCTTTTTAGGATTGTTTTACATGACATTTTTTCAGGGTTTTTCGGCTTGTTTTACATGACATCTTTTTCGGCTTGTTTTACATGACATCGTTTTCAGGGGTTTTCTCTTTGTTTTATATGACATCTTTTTCGGGGATTTTCTGCTTGTTTTACATGACTTTTTTTTCGGCTTGTTTTATATGACATATTTTTCGGGGGTTTTCGGCTTGTTTTACATGACATCTTTTTCGGCTTGTTTTACATGAAATCTTTTTCAGGGTTTTTTCTTTGTTTTACATGACATCTTTTTCGGCTTGTTTTACATGACATTTTTTTCGGGTTTTTCGGCTTGTTTTACATGACATCTTTTTCAGGAGTATTCTCTTTGTTTTACATGACATCTGTTTCTGGGGTTTTCAGCTTGTTATACATGACATTTTCGGCTTGTTTTACATGACATCTTTTTCGGCTTGTTTTATATGACATCTTTTTCGGTTTTTCGGCTTGTTTTACTTGACATCTTTTTCGGCTTGTTTTACATGACATCTGTTTCGGGGGTTTTCAGCTTGTTATACATGACATCTTTTTCAGGGGTTTTCTGTTTGTTTTACATGACATCTTTTTCGGCTTGTTTTATATGACATATTTTTCAGGGTTTTTCGGCTTGTTTTACATGATATCTTTTTCGGGGTTTTTCGGCTTGTTTTACATTACCTCTTTTCAGGGTTACCGCAAAACACCACTGATTCTTGGCGAAAACATAGTGTAGCATTAAAGAGCGAAATAACCTTGGCTGTGGCGCTAAACACCGAAATATAATGAAACTATTAAATATCATGGCGTAAAACGATAATTTAGCAACACGAAACGAATCAAAGAAAGAAAAGTAGTTTGTTTACTTAAAATCAACCTTCTTGTTTGTGTTGTAGATTGTCCTACAAACGTTATAGGTCATTTCAACAAGAAGTGTTACCGGTATAACAAAGCCGCCTTGCCAATGTACGAGGCTGTTAAACACTGTGAGACTGAGGGGGGACTGCTTTTGTCTATTGAGAACCAAGAGGAACAGGATTTTCTTTGTACAAAATCACGTGGTAAGGATGCCTGTAGTGCTCATCTTTGCTACAGTGTACACTCTCTTGCTACTTTTCGGACCTAGTCGATCGTAGGAAATTGCTACATGCTTTGAAACCTATGATGTTTGTCTGCGTCTTTGATTGGGTATTATGCCGTACTTAAGGTTAGTCTACTCATATGACGGCGTGTCAACCCACTAGACGAAGTAAACAACCTTTAACGAAGTTGGAAACACAGAAGACACAAAGGTACATTTACAGGGAGATAACTAGGGCACCACAACAAATCGACGTGCTGATGCCCGTTTGGCCAGAGAGCACCTGCACTGGAAGCTTCCGCCAACCACCCGCGGAAATTAGCACAGACTCGAATTTCTAACAAATATGCTAGGACAAGGTAAAAAAGTATGTTAGGTGAAGGTAAAAAAATATGCAAGGTCAAGGTAAAAAATATGTTAGGTGGAAATGAAAAATATGTTAGGCGGAAATGAAAAATAGGTTACATGTAGGTCTAGGTAAAAAAATATGTTAGGTGAAGGTAAAAAATATGTTAGGTCGAAATGAAAAATATGTTAGGTGAAGGTAAAAAATATGTTAGGTCGAAATGAAAAATATGTTAGGTCAAGGTGAAAAATAGGTTAGGTCAAGGTAAAAAAATAAGTTATGTCAATGTTAAAAATATGTTAGGTCGAAATGAAAAATATGTCAGATCGAAATGAAAAATATGTTAGGCCAAGGTGAAAATATGTTAGGTGAAGGTAAAAAATATGTATGGCCAAGGTAAAAAAAAATATGTTAGGTCAAGGTAAAAATATGTTGCGTCAAGGTAAAAAATACGTTAGGTCAAGGTAAAAAAATATGTATGGTCAAGGTAAAAAATACGTTAGGTCAATGTAAAAAATATGTTAGGTCGAAATGAAAAATATGTTAGGTCGAAATGAAAAATATGTTAGGTCAAGGTGAAAATATGTTAGGTCAAGGTAAAAAAATATGTATGGCCAAGGTAAAAAAAGAATATGTTAGGTCAAGGTAAAAATATGTATGGTCAAGGTAAAAAATATGTTAGGTCAAGGAAAAAATATGTATGGTCAAGGTAAAAAAATACGTTAGGTCAAGGTAAAACAATATGTATGGTCATGGTAAAAAAAATATGTTAAGTCAAGGTAAAAAAAAAAATGAATTTTTTTTTCAACTTATGTTATATGAATTGATTATAGTTCAGAAAGGTGTGCAGGAATTCGAACCCACGACTCTCAGAGTTAGGCTCTAGAATCAGTTCAGTCTCATAGAGTGTTATCCCCAAAAAAACCAAAAGTATTAAACGACACACACTAAAAATATCTCATTACATTCTATCTTCATTCTAAATAAGAGAATCAAATCATTCTTACTTCTCTCGAGTTTTTGACTCCACGGGCTGAGTAGGTTTAGGCCTACAGCAGATTTGGCAGTACTGCTTCACGAAGTTAAGTTTTCTCGACCTTTAATGACTTTAAATTGTATCGGGCCAGGAACACATCGATCGTATTGCGAGTAAAACATCAGACAAAAAAAAAACAATTTAAATTATGGCGAACTAATGGTAAAGAATAAAATGGTAAGACAAGCCAAATAATCTCGAATAGAAAATTGTTTAAACCACCGTCAAGGCTGAATAATACCTGATTCACAGAACTAAATTTACACGTTCTCAAACCATAAACCAGTTCAATTTAATCATATTCGTATACTTTCAGATTTGGGTGAAATTTGGACCAGTGGTACTTACGACAAAAGTGTACCATTCTGGGCATCGACAAGTTTGGACATCGTCTTCACAAACTGGGAAGGAGGCTTGCAGTCCGGGTCTACTGCCAATTCGGCTATCTTTGTGGACTTTTCGGTTTCGGGTTGCCCATGGAAACTAGACGCGTTTACTTCAAAGAAGGCTTTTGTCTGCGAATTCAATATCTAGGCCCATTCAGAAGCCATCGAATATACTGCGCAAATAATCTCAGACGTTATACAATCATCGCCTTTTTGGCAGGAACTTTTTTTCACAGCCTGTAGGTCAAACTGCCAATGTAGACAGATTCCACACTTTCCGTTAGTTTTACATTAATGACATAAATAATGTGCATTTTATGCCATATGAAATTCGCTCGATTTCCCTATGTTTTCTTACGGTTCCATTGTCCATACGGCGGTAAAAAGGCTTCCGGCCAACAAAATGTATGATTTTAAATTCGACTCGAATTGTCCTTTTATAACTTTTCTTTCTGTATTTTTAAGTGAAATGTTTTTTTGGGGGGATTATTTTCATGCTACGAAGCCAGGTTCGAAAAAAAAAAAAAAAAAAAAATGAGAGACAAAAAGATATTCCTTCAAAAGACTTTCCAGTACGAGTTCCCATTTAAGGCAATCGATAGTGAATTCAACATTTTAAGATTTCAAAATGTAAGTTAACAATTTTTGTTCAAAATATTTACCCTGCTGCTCTCTGAGCTAAGAGTCTTCAGGAAGCCGATTTGTTGTAGTGTCCTGTTGTTTGTCCTGTAAATGTATTGTGGTGTCTTCTGTGTGGTCAAGCGTTCTTTAGGGTTGTTTCCGTCATCGATCGGCCTGACAAGCCGCCATATGAGTGAAATAACCTTACATGTATGAATGACGTAAAGAACCAAGCGAATAAACAATCATTACAATATACTATTCGCTTAGTCGTAACTGAATAGCCTATCGGTATTTGAATAGAGTAAAGAACAGTACCGACACAAGCACAGTACAATTTAACTAATAAAAATTAAGTAAACATTCAATAGAATATATATTACAAATATGAAACATAAATACATTTTTATTTTTTTTTGCTCAACATATAATTTTTTTTTTAAAGATATATTTAATATTTTATTTGTAAAATGCTGAAAACAGTTGAATGCACATACACTAATTATTTGTTTAAAATAACAAATAATTAGTAATGTAAATAAGAATTCCGTAACGGTTCACTGGGAAGCTTATTCTACACTATAACACCTTGGTAGAGTGTAGAGTTAAAACCATTTGTGGTTGGTAGTGTGTACCCTCGGTTGTTCTTACTGTAATTTGTTACGAAGGTTGCCTTCGCTGTATTCTACAGTAAAGACACTTTGAAAATATGGAGTAGTTAAATTGTTAAGGGGTCTATAAATCAAACAAATTGTCTGTGTGAACTTCCTCCGCCGGATTTCAGTTCCTGTAAACCAGTATATTATATTGTCCCACATATTGTTATCTTTGTATTATAGATATGTCCTTCAGTCAGAAATAAAGAATTATTACTATTATTATAGCGGCCTCTGTGATGCAGTAAGAGGTCACAAAGACCTGCTCTGGCAAAGAGATGACATAAGATGACGTGTGGTCAATATAAATGTGACGGACGACCGTCTCTTGTAATTTCTCCTTCTTATCTGGTTCAGATTTACGACAATTGAACCATACGAGAGAACAATAAAGAAAATGAGACCTTAAAAGTGAGAAGAAGAAACAGTTACTCAGGTCTGGCTCAATCGGGGATAGAGCACTTCAACTGCCTATTAAAATGCCGATGTTTTCTTTGTCCTCAATTGGACATAGAAAATAGCCATAGAAGTCGCTAGAAACAAGATATGTGTTACATAATCACACCATTATAAGTTTTTTTTTTTATTTCAGGCAAACTTATCGGAAAATGTCTTTTAAAAGTTTTAGTGTCAAAGATTTTGACATTAAGTCCGAATTTATCACCGAATTTATAATCGAGCCACTGTTCTCTTTAATCCTATTTAATCCCTTTCCCTTAAGTAATAAGACTGAAATAAAATAATTTTTGGAGCATTTTATGATTTCCAGAGAGAATAATGCCCATTATTGAGGTGCGTATAATGAAAATCAGCTGGCGACACTCACCTGCACAACACCGGAAACCTAAAGTTGTCACGAAATTTTTGACCTGCGCAACACCGGAAACCTAAAGTTGTCACTAAATTTATGACCTGCGCAACACCGGAAACCTGAAGTTGTCACGAAATTTCTGACCTTCACATCACTGGAAACCTAAAGTTGTCACGAAATTTCTGACCGGCACAACACCGGAAAACTAAGGTTGCCACGATATTTCTGTATAATGTGCCACTGCGGATGTCTATTCAAGAATATAATTTTTACTGTCTTTGGTTTGACCCCCCAAAAAAAAAGAAAAAAAAAAAAAGAAGCCACCCCCGAAAACAGTAGTTGTCAGCAGCTTTAGTTTCACTTTATCCGTGGCCAGAAAAGATATTTTTGTTCGCAGAAAGTATGCGTCAAACACCGATCATATAAATAAATAAACAAATATGATATTGTTCTACACGCACACCACAAAAATAAGTCGTTATAATATTTGTTTATTTATTTATATGATTGGCGTTTAACTTCTTACTCAAGCTTTTGGACACTTGGCGTTGCCGGTGAATGGCGGAGAAACGGGATCGCCGCCGCATCAACAGGAAAATTTCCTCTATATAGGGAGGTTCGAACATTGTCTATACCCTGTACAGTGAAGGGGTTTGCGACGCTCAACCAAAATGAGCCATGGCGTGGCCACACGATATTTTGTAACGGCGTGTGATTTATAAGCTTTATCATTGACAGAATCGACCAAAGTTTCAACTGTTAAGCGCTATGTGGATGACGAGCAAATATAGTTAGCATGTCGCATATACAGCGGCGAGAGCATGGACATATGTCGTGCCTTGTTCGGTATAACAATCACTCAATGGCGATACAAACTTAACATCAGACGAAATAGTAACTCAGAATTATGTAATAAAGCAAATACATGTTGGGCGACTCTATACCGCAATACTGTTTGTTACGCCCTTTATGCCTTCAGAAGGCAGGAAGGTTGATAAACACAATAAACAAGCCACTGATTAGCGCATTGATTGCACGTCATAGAAAACTGTTATAAATATAATGATTATTTAATTTAGCGCGAATAAATTGTTTCAGAATTGCTTTGTCGAGTTAGACACTAGGGTTTACATAACTGTATTGATTTATGCATATATGTACGACTGGTTTATTTCGGTCGCATTCTTTTGATACTAAATTTCACACCTGGAACGGAGTTAGTGTTAAGGGAAGGCTAAGTTTTGGAGGCTATGTACTGATTCATAGTCGTGTCATAAGGGTGTAAATAAGTCACGTCGAACTCCACTGGTGCCTTTGAATTATTAACCCCTCTAATAATAATAATAATAATAAAAAATAATAAAAACTTTATTTAGTCTGGCAGCACAATTAGCTCAAGGACTAGTATCCCTTGTGGACAAGCAGAAAATAAATATATATTTACCAAACATTGGAAGAACAATACAAATAAGTAACAGAGAAAACATGACTAAAGATATAAGTAATTTTTGGGTAAAAAAATAAATAAAATAATAATAATAAAAATAAAATCCCAAAAAACAACAAAATATTAAAAAAGAAAGAAAAACATAGACAATTTATAATTAAGCAACATTTAAGCCGTAAAATAATGCCATATATTCAAAATTGGGAAGATTTAAAAAAAAAAAGCACATATATTAAATTCACCTAAAATTCAGATATACACATTCGATGAAAGAAACACATTCAACTAAAAAACTAGAAAAATGCATATATAATAAAATTTCTGCAGCAGTAGCTCGAACTTCAAAACATGGTTTTTAAAAATTGTGACAGATCTATACTGGAATAGTATTCCATATTTGAACCCCAGAATACTGCAGACTCTTATTGAAAAAATCGATATTTGGGCGGAGTAAAATAAAGTCAGAGCGACGAGCAGCCCTAGTCCTCGACTGAACGCGTTGAAAAAGATCAGGCAAGCATGCAGGCATTTGCCCATTATTTAGTTTATACATTAGTGTAGATTTGTGCTAGAGTTATCCGTGTTTCCACGGGAATCCACTGCAGATCAGCAAATAACTGATTCGTGGGATGTAATTCTAAGACAAACACACACACAAACAAGGTAGCACTTATGGACTAGTAAATTGTACTGCAAAAACACACATGAGCTTTCACAGATAAATCTGCTTTATCAAATGTCAAAAATGATCAAACATAATTATAGAAGCTCTCTTCTGTAGCCTGATTAATCTGTTAAGAATGCATTTATCTGCGTTACCCCAAACGGTATAACAGTAGTCAAAGTTGGGCAAAATAACGGCATTGTACAAAAGGTATAACCTCCGTGATATGTTCTTGCTGATAAGGTTGACATGTGCTTGGAAGTTACGGTGCTGATCAAACACTACACCAATTTTGTTTTTACCCCAATGCCTTCGGATGTCTATGCTTTAGATGCGTCAGTCTGTGGAATTATTCGACCCTGACACGCCAACCTACCATTCTAAACTAGAGACTCCAATCGTTCTCCCTATCGTCGAGTCTTTGACTCTATGTATTGACTGGCCATCTTGTTGTTTATTTACAAAGAGGTGTAGCTCTGTGCTGTTTGCGGCGATTAAGTTTATATCATCTATTGTTTCTGCCTTTTACAAACTTCAAATTGCATCGACCCTATGTCAACATTTTTTGTCTATTTAATTATAAATAAGTTGTTAGTTTAATTTATTATTATTTCCCTTTTTTATTGATAAGTATCTTAAACCCTTCTCAGCTTTACTAACGAAGACCTCAGTTCCCTTGTTGTATTAATCACCTATTTCCGTTAACTTTCGTCCCTTTAATTGTATGGTTTAATTAGTGTGATTATTTTCCGTCAGATTATGTATGCAGCAATCACGCATGAAACTAGAGCTGTTACGACAGCTATACGGATTCCGACACTTTTTATTCCTTGGCACGAGTTCAATTCTAGTCAAAAGCAATGTCGACAGCAGCATTTTTTTTTAAATTTTGAAGCAATGCGAAGATATGAAGTATTTTGAGGGCTGACTTGCATTGCAACCTCTATAGTGCTTGTATCTGTACGTAGTAAACCAGGTACATTACCGTATATTTAATAATAATAATAATAATAACTTTATTTCAGACTTGGAGTCCATATACAGATTAAGGTATTCAGTACAGATATATAATTAATACAACAGTTGTCTCCAAGTAGCGTGAAGCTTAGAGCATACAATTAAATCACTGTATACAATATTTCGAATAATGGAACAATCACTATTTGAAAACAACTGTAAACAGTTGCTAAAACTTCGAACTATCATAGGATTGTACTGTAGTTTGTTATGTCTAAAAATAACATAACAAACTACCGTATAATGCTAGAATAGTTCGAAGTATTAGCAACTGTTTACAGTTATTTTCAAATATATGGTAATGTACTCGGTTTACTACGTACAGATACAAGCACTACAGAGGTTGCAATGACGTCATAGTTATGGCGAGAATAAATTATGTACAATTCGTAAAATGTACAAATAAATCTACAAATACTTTATTACTGTGTTTGTTTGAGCATGGAAGAAAAGCAGAAGGAATAACAGCTTCGCTACTTCAAATTTGACAATGTACGCTACCGACGCAAGTTCGGGCCAAGGGATTAACATGTGTTCAAAGAGCCGTGACCGGAGTCCCGTTCGACTCAAAATTTACGACTTACGGTTTTGTTTTTAAAACATCATTTTATTAGATAGAATTGTACACATTAAGCCACAGGCTTTTATCGAGTACATTAAGGAAATTACATTCTGTACAGTAAAATTCATGTTGTTTAAATGAAATATACAGTGTCGGTGTAGGTTGCCGACCAGTGAAAAATACAAAGACAAAATGAAAACAAATGAATAGTTAAAAAACAATAAGTCATGTATCTCAATATCTATACGATATGTTCAACATTTATAACTAGCTGAACAATGTATACATAGCAAAGGGTGTGTGGTGGTCTGCAAGGGGGACTCGGCTGGCGGCGGCCTACTGCACTTGAGAGAGAGGAACAACAAAGAAGAACATCAAATGAATCGCCTTGTTGTGGAGATAAAGTGACATACTGCTTGGACAATAGCACAATTTATTTCTACCGTTATTTCTTGTGAACCATAGAGGAGTGTTGTTGAGATTCGGCCACTGAAGCCTGTATTGTTTAACTCACAAATTCGATTTCGTCTTTTATTGAAATACTTTGGACATTCCAAAAGATAATGGTCAGCCGTGTCAGAGACATATCCACAGGCACAACGAAACGTGTCAGAAATAAAATTATCAGGAAGATCATCATTTAAAGAGCTACAACCATTTCTCATTCTACATAGACAAATGATAAATTTCCTACCACTGCATGATAATACCACAATGGAGGGCTAGTGAGTTTTAAAAAATGGAGAAGCTACTTTTTAAATTGGATATCGTCATCAATTTCTTTTTAATGATTGGGCAGGGAATTCCAGTCGCGAGTAGTTGATGGGAAAAGGGACTTTGAAAATGACACTGTTGTCGCAAAAATAGTTGTTTATTTGAATACCTCTGCGGGTACGGGTTCCTCGCCTGAACTGGTTCAGAGAGATTCGCATGTAAAGTTCTTAAAACGGGATCCACAAGAATTTTTTTTAAAGCACACAAACGGTGAATTTTTCGCCTATCTGCAAAAGTATTAAAACCGGATTCGTGGTATAATAATGTTGTTGCAGTACTTTTGGTGAGCCCAGTTATGATACGAAGACAGTCCTTTTGAACCATTTCTAATGAGTTTATTTGGTTTTCTGTTAAAGTATCCCAAACAATATCAGCATATTCAAGAGCAGGGCGGATGAAGGTTTTATACGTGGTCTCCAAACTTTTACGATTAATGCGGAATTTCATTCGACGGAATAGAGAGATTTTCGAATGAGTATAGTTATTAAATACTCAATATGTTAATTCCAATTAGCCAAATAATTAAATGTAATACCAAGATGTTTGTGACTATCGTGTGTATCAATAGTATTTTTCATAAACTGCAAACTTATTTGAGTTGGAGAACGACGTCTAGAACAGAGCATGGCTTTGGTTTTGGAAGAGTTAAAGGTCAGAGTTCAGCCCAGAGTTGGATGTTTGCTAAATCATTCTCAATAAAGTTTAAAACCTCTGAATTCAGCAAATCTTCAGAAATGACATGTGTGTACATGCAAGTGTCATCGACGAATAATCTGACGTTGCTTTCGATTCTACAGGGAAGACGATTGATGTAAATTATAAGCAAAATAGGCCCCGGAACTGAGCCCTGGGCGTTTGTTATATTCTCCAATGTAATATGAACAGAAGAGATCATACAGTTCTAGCCTTTTAAAGACAAGCTATAGGCTAATTCTTTACCAGTTCGTTATAGATGGAGGATAGTAGCTATTTTTATAAAATATTGATATAGTCTCAAGTAGTGCAAATGTGTAAACGACGCACAACTCGTTTGAATGGCAAAGAAAGCCTCTAGTATAAAATTCAGGCGTGCATGGTATAGTTTCCTTGTTTTTATGTTCATTTCAACTGTCGTACTTGGACAATTCTGTGAGTATGCTTCCACCAGAGCTATTCGCATTTTGTCGCAGCAGGATCTGGTTGCATAGCATTACCAGGTCCTGTTTACTGGGCTAGGGCCTACGCTATGCTATGTAGTGTTTGTACAACGTGTATGGAAAACTGGGACAAAGACACTGATTAGTTATACCTTAATGTGTGACGCACAGAATAAGAGATACTTTTCCAATAGAGATGAGGAGGCGTATGGAGGTTTCCATTCAGGAAGACAGTGACTGGTATTTACAGAATAGCATGCCCTCTGGATAAGGGTAGTATGTTTCCAGGTTCCATGCTGTCATACGTAGCACTTGAGGAACATTATCTTACCAACTGCATGAACTCACGAGCGATCAGTGTGGACCCCATTGTTATTTTCTTTGTACCTAAACGATCTTGAGAAATGTTTGATAAGCAATAGAGTAGAAGGACCACAGAATCTTGCAGCTGGAATTCACAGTAGTCTCAATGTTTTTTTAAAAATCATGTTGTTATTATATGCTGAGGATACTACTCTGTTCGCAGATATTGAGGTTGGAATGAATCATGCTTTAACTACTTTTTACTCAGAGTGCAAAAAATGGCAACTTAAGGCAAACAGTATCATAACTGAAATAGTAATTTTTGGACGACGAGCCACGAACAAGAAACCATATTTTGCATCCGGAGACCTTGAAATTCAAATAGCAAATGAATACAATTACGTATAGGACTGCTAATGAAATATACTGGTAATTATACAATGGCCAAAAAATCACTCTTACATCAGGCTAACAAAGCAATGTTTGCAGTTTATAACAAATCAAAACATCTTTCTCTTCCTGTTGATATCCAACTAAAATTGTTCAAACAAATGGTTCAGCCTATAATCCTCTGTAATTCTGAAATATGGTGTTATGGAAATTTAGATCTAATTAAAATATGTTTTCTAAAATACTGGAAAAATGTTCTTGGTGTGAAACTGAGCACCCCGAATAGTTTATGGCGACTTAGATGTGTACCCTCTATATATCGATATTTATATTAGTATGCTGTCGTATTGGATCAAACTATTTCAAGACGATAAAAAACAAACTTTCTTCCTTGATGTAATGCATTTGTCAGTCGGCATATTCTCCAATTTTCCAGGTTGAATAAGATAAAACATAATACCAAACTGGTTGTAACTATATATGGGATTCTCAATGTGTAAACAATGCTGTTCTTTTGATCGGAAAAGTTAAACAGAACCATGTTGACCAATATATTCAAAGCTGGCAATGTTAGATGTTAAACACATCAAAAGGTCAGATATACAGAATTGAAGATTATCTTTTACTTGTTGGAGAAAACAATAGGAAAACATCATGTTAATTCAGATCACCAAACCACAAATTACTCGTTGAAACAGGAAGATGGCTTAATATACCAGCTAATGAAAGATACTGTACATTATGTCAAACGACCAGCATTGGTGACGAATTCCATTTTTTGTTTGAATGTGTAAGACAAATCCGACAAAACATGGCGCCTATTTTGCACTTGCTGCAGATCAAACAACCGTGAAGGCCTATATTCTGTACTGCCATGCGTGGCAAATACGGGCGGAAAAAAAATGTGTTGGAAAGAGAATGTAACTGTCTTTCATATGGTGTGCGTCAATTACTGGAACTTTCCACCACTTTACAGTAGCAAAGGATGGAAACTCTTGAAGAAAACGAGCGGCATTTTCATGTCCAAGCTCAATTAATTTGGCTAAGTCCACATTTTTATAATGAGCTATGTTATGTGGGGAGGGATGGGTAGCAGTTTGTGGACTGGGGGAAACTGCTCGTGAGGAACTAGTGAGTGAATGGCTTATAATCAATGTTATTGTCATTTTCTAAATTAAAACTATGAATTAGAACCAAGTAAATGTTCACAATCCATAGGCTCAGTAATTCAATTGACGCAATAATCAGGAATAAAACACCTTGCTGGTACAGTAGTCACTGTACAGTCACAAATCCATCGTCACTGTTTGTTCGCGGGCGGTCAAGAGATAGTAGACTTTAGGTTCTCCACCATCTTGTATGCAGCCAGCGCACATGAAATATATATGACGACATTAAAGTAATTTCAGGAAATCTTATTGATCGAATGTTTTGTTTTTCTTTAACAACAAACGCCTATTTCTAATCTCCCTCGCTACGCAAGCGCTCAATAGTTCGTTAAGCTTTGCACGACACGCAAGATTGGGTCCAAAAAGCCGGTGCATGACCGATGTGTAGCGAACCATGTCTGTTTTAATAACTGACACACCTTCCTGAACAGAAACACCATCTAGACAAGTAAGTAGAATCTATTATAGCGCATATCCATAGATAAACTTATAAAAGGTGATCTAAGTTGCTTCAAAATAGTTTTTCATTTTAAAGACTTTCAAAAGTATTTGATATATTTTAGCCTTGTTTTGATATGTTTTATATTTATATCCGTGAGGATAATTTTATCAAGTTTAAATCTTGCAAGATCGACATGAATGATTTTGTTATCACGTGGGTTTTATTTTAAAGTAAGAGGATTAACGTCTTTATTGTTATTTACTTTGTTTGAAGTTTCGTATTTAAATATATTTAAAGGTTTGATTTGTCGGTGTTAAATGAAAACAACGTAGAAATTTGATTTTCGCTCATTTGTTAACCAAACGCTAGTGGTAAACAAACAAACATTTAGAAGCTGGATTAATGTAAGGCCAACCTAAACTTTACATTTATAACGACTTTATGTATTAGACATCTACATTTCTAATGAGTTTCTATCTCATCCCAGAAATCGTTTTCAAGTATTTTCTATCTCTGGAATGAGAAACGTTGTGGCTAATAAATTGAGAAGTTGTTATTCATTCTCCTTTCGCCTTATACCAACTTGATGTTAAAGATCGTTTCCATGTTTAATTAATGCCAATGCCATATCTATTTAACGAGTGCGCACTTATCACCAAAGACCTGTCACATGCTTGTCTCTGTTAACAAGTCTCGAGTAACTGGGAAAATTTAGGTTTTTCTTTTAAATAGTTAAAACACGTTTCTTTAAATGACTGAAGGATTGAAAAACGATTTTTTTTGTAATAAAAATAAACACGAGCCCTTCTGTAAGAGCTACTTAGGTCAATGCTGGATTATTTTTGTTGATCCTCAGGACAGAGTTATGTCCCCTAACGTGGTAAAAAAATGGCGATCATGTCGATAGACCTGTACATACCTCGTAAATTCTCGCCAATGATACTGCACATTAATCAGAAAAGCCTTGGTTACCGTCAAAAAGACCTAGTTGATGCTCTGTGTCATTCATTTGGGTACATTTGTGTTACATTTGGCTATGTTTGGGTAATTAGTCGGACCCAGCGGTAGGCTGGTACAAGCTTCCTAGTGGGCGCACAGCAGCGGTTATTTGAATATTCAAGCGAGGGCTATGTCATAATGTTAAATTGTTTGATTTTGTGTAGAGTCACGCAAAGTGATGTCACAGATCACTGCACAAAATCAATAAATGGTATATCATTATTATTATTATTCACAAAACATTATTGATCCTCAAACTTGTTCGGGCTCACGCCCGCGTTAATAAACTAGCTAACTAACGAACTAACTAACTTACTAACTAACTCACTAACTGACTGACTGACTGACTGACTATAGGATTATGTATGTGGCGCAAAGGAGAAGTTTCCGAAAGCTACAGAAATTCCACGGCGCGTGTCGCTGTTTTCCTCTACCGGTTTTAAAAATTAACAGTCGTACTTCAAGGTCGTGAAATAGTGAAAATAAAAACATAAACACAGTGAGACACAAATCAACAAAATACAAGTATATGATATGAACAAATTGTATTTTACAATGTGGTTTTGCTTTGAAATTTTTATAAAACATTTTAGAAAGATTGAAATAATTGGCATTGTAAAAAATAAAGTATTCTTGCGGCATGTTTAGTAAAAAGTAATGACTCGAAGTCAGAAAAAAGAGTTATAGTTCAAAATAAAACTACATGTAGGGCCTACAGTTCTTTAATAATTGTGTTGCATATTCTGTAATAACTGCTTTAATTACGATGTGCCTTTAAAGGGCTATGTTATTCTGGTGGTTTGCTTGGTAGAACAGATTGGACTATGTTTGACCTGTTTTATTCACTCAGTAACAGTTTTCAGAAAACCCCTAACGTGTCCCTCTCAAGATTGTTTCTTTTCTCAGTCCATTTCCAAGTTTTCTACATTGGTCCTCATTTGTATAAAACGACCCTTTGATTCACCTCGTCATAGCGAGGGTGCTGAAGCTTGACCTGATTTATCAACCTATGAATAAATTTAAATTCTTTCACGTGACTTGATTCTCTTGTTGCATTGGTCATTTCGTCCTATAATCGGAGGTGACGGACGGTACCAGAGATAGGCGAAGTTGAACTAGAATGCATTGGTCCAATAGGTGATAGGGGGAAGAGGTTTGGAAATGAACTTGGCTGGATAGAAAACTTTGTGTTTATAGTTAAATAATGCATGATATAGGGCCGCACTGTCACCAAATGCGCCACTGCTTGGTTCCATTGCTAAACTTTCTCTTATTACTATTTTGTTGCCTTAGGATTATTAAGTCTGGTTGGCTTCTACCTGATTTCCGGTTGCATCATTAAAACTCTGGCAGTACGTTTTGAATTGAGTCCTTTTTCAAAACGATATTTCCATTGCTTTGTCAGCAGTTATAGGACAAGACTGTAATCTTTTCAACTTTAAATGCGAGCTATTACTAAAAAATAAGTAGCTTTTACTGGGAACCGGTGTGAATCTCGTGAAATCTCTTTGATCACATGACTTGACTTTTATGGCCTACCATTTTGGGCTGCCTAGTTGGTTTGTCTTGACTGTTCCCAGTATAGGTTCGAATCAACTAGACGACCTTTGCCATGTAATGGAAGCTTTCCGGTGGCTGAAGAGACTGCAGTGTGTTTTTTTTACGAGGTTCGTCCCGGGTTTCGACCGGTAATGCAAAGTCTTCATATAAGTGATATACCCTAATTGAGTATGACTTTTAACCCCAATAAAATTAATAAATACACGCTGTTATTTGAGTGAAGTCGCATTAAATATGATGAAAAACTTCGAAGAGAACAAAGAAACAAAACTACCAATAAAGCCTACAGAATATTAAGGGAATAAATAACAAAAAATAAGAGAGATAGGAAATAACCCCAGATTAAAACAGTGAAAAAAGAAAGACTGTGAATTGAAAAGTTTCACCTCTTTGTGGTGTGATCACCTCATGATGTGATATATTAAAAAAGGAAGACGCTCTTCTTATTCAATAATTGTCGTTTTTGACGGTCACGAATCCGGTAAACCACATCTGCAACACACGAGCGTTGTCGTCTTGGAGATTAATTTAGTTGTAAATGTAAGCCACGTACTGTCTGTTCGAGTTATGGTAATTTTATTTCCATGTAGGCCTAATAATAATAAATACATGATATTTATACTAAAAATAATGCATATAATAGTCACAATGAAGGCAAACGAAAAGATAACTAGAACGACGAACAGTTGTCTCCCCTGTGGTGGGAGTTGCAATAAGGCGTGTTTGTTTGAATAGTTGACTGAGGTTTTACGGCGCACTTAAGGTTATGCCACTTATATACGAGGTGTCAGCCCAATGGGTAAACGAAACCACCCTGAAAAAACACCCTCGTGAATAGGTAAGATTTCACATGGTTATTATATAAGCCCTTACGTTACTCTAAATAGTCATAAAGATTAACACCGTTAAGACTAATTATGCTTGTTCTAAGTAGTCTAGCTTCCTTCAGCTGGGCTTCATCAATTGGCTTCTTCAGGCAGCTCACCTAAGTAAAAGTATAGTTAGCGTTAAAGGTGCTGCGATTTATTTATATTTTGAGTTTAATCAGACTAACACGGTTACTGCAAATAATTATTAATTTAAATAAAATGTGTTGTTTTATTCGGGTGTTATTACTTCACGTTGATTATTATTATTATTACTTCCTCATTTCTTGGAAAAATGTATTTTGTCACTGTGACTATTCATTTGACGTTGTTTAATGGTGTACTCAAGGGTATTTCACTTATATGGCCACAATGCGTTGCTGGCTTACGGTGGAAAACCTAGAAAAACACAATGCGATCTCCGCAGCCACCAGAAATCTTCTCGTATATACCTAAGGACAACATGGTGATTCGATCCTACACTGGGTAGAAGGCGAGGGAGCACAGAAATCCAACTCTCGACCGACCCAAATGTTACCATGTTGTAATGCTTAATAGCTTTTAAACACGTATAGTAAAGATAAAAACTCAATAAAGTTTAATCTTTCATCTTGTTTAACAGATATAAATGAACGATGTAGTAAACTTTTATGATTTATTGAATGTTTAAAATAAAAAAAGTTAAAAGCGTCTAAAACGTGTCAAAAAAGTTATTATTAGGTGTTTGTCGTTTTGTTTCTTTACTGATTAATGTAGTTCTAAATGACATGGGTTCAACGAAGACATTGCTCTGTCTGAGTATATTTGTGTATGGTGTATTTGGTGGGAAAAATTATATCAATATATTAATGATACGTAACCTTAACGCGTTGTGCATATTAAACGGAGAGAATAACACGGACTTTCCTTTTGACACCCAAATATACAAGAAATCCGGAAATTCTATAGAAATCACTGTCAACTGACGCCCCACAAACTCTTGTCCACGGAAAATATAAGATTGAACCTTCTGAATGTATAAAATTAACAAACTTTCATCTGACCATATTTAATTATGGCTCACAATTGCTTCCATTATCCTTATCATCTCCGAGTGACTTACCAACCACTGTTTATCACACTGACGTACATACATTTCAATGTCTTATGAACGTTTCTGTATATAGGATATTATTGGTCAGTATTGATACATAATGTATAACGTTTAAAGCCGGCTTTTTATACACTTAACTTTTATGGGATTGAACAATTTCTTATGAATTGTTCACCATAAAATGTCCAATCGTTATTAAAACAAAATCACTACCATGGCTATATCAGATGTCTAAGTGTATTTATTCCTGACTTAACTAGAAATCTGATTATGCACAATGAAATAGGCTCGTACAATTTTCAACACTGACAAACCATTTTTCCGCGAAAAGTGCAATGGTGAATGAATCGTCCAAATTTTTCTACCCTCTTAAAATTAATCAGAGAAAAGAAGTTGTCGCAGGGCCGATTCAAATTTAGTTTAAGTCAGTAAAAGGCAGAAACATATATAAATTTGTGAAGCAGTTCTGTCTAATCAGCTATAAACTTACTCGCTACAAACACCACACAGAGACTAATCTATCTAAGAAAACATCAAGAAGGCCAGTCAATACCCTGGAGTCAAAGAATGATTTGATTCTCTATTTTAAAATGTTGATTATGCTGACATCTGTTATATCTGAAATCTGTTTATTTGTTTGTTTGATTTGGGCACAGGAGGTTCCGTTCCAACCACCCGCGAATCTGAATTTAACTACTCACCTAATTTACTGGAAACTTGAATTATAACTTTCCCTGAAATATATATGTTCCAACACTTCACCAGAAAATTTAGTACCATGACCTAACTTTGGCGTACAGGGGGGAAGTTTCATTCATTAAACTTTGTACGAAAAATGTTGATCGTAAATTATCTCCCCTTGTCAAAGTTTAACCTGGAAAGACGTAATTTACTATCAAAAGTTTTTAAACCTCATCGCTGGTCGCTGGACTCTGAACTGCGTTTCACCAATACCTGAATTACAAACTGGGATATAGTTTCAATGGCTGTGGGGTTATTTTGTTCCGGAGCTTTAGAAAATTTTGTTATGTCATGTTAATTACATTAAATCGAATTTTATTCTTGTATACGAAAATAATCCTTATGGTCTTTAACATATGTGATGTAGACCAATATGAAAGTAATACTCGCGTAATGATTATTGGATACTTGAAAACCCAACACTGTGCAAATAACTATTCTAAAGTAGTTCACATTTGTTTATTTTCCAATGTTAGATCAACACGACTATATGTCCCAATTACAGATCAGTGGCCAGTTTTATTGTGGGAGAAAAGCTGGATAGAACCCAGAAAACCCACGACCTTACACTGGTAGCTGGCAGACCAACCCACGTGCAGTCCAAGCGAGTGCTTGAACTCGCGGACTCAGAGGTGAGGGGGATCTGTGGATCTTGCGCTCTTGACCACTTCGCCACAGAGGCCCTAAATTTCACCAAGAGTGATAAGAAATAACTTTCAGTGAAAATAGTTCACCTATTCTGTGGCTGTGCCGAGGCTTAGTTGGCTGTGCGTTGGACTGCTGAGTCCCTGTTTGTATCTCATTGGTAGTCTTAGGTGTAAACAGGAAGATTGACAGTCGGTGCGGAGATCGCGGTGTATGTATCGTTCGGTTCACTATCAAACGACGGCTTCACCACATCGTAATAGGTTTTACACTGAAATACCCTTGGTTACGGGGCTAAACAAGAATAAAAAACTAAACACTGTTGACATTTGAAAAGGCCCCTGATGCCATGTGTAAGTATTTACTGGAAAGTTATCATCCAAATGAGAACTCGTTAACACGTAGAAAAGACACGCATGTCATGCACTTCCACCGGGTTGAGAAGTCACGATTACATTAGCTGGCTCTATATAGGAATCCATCCCTTCCCACTGGTGAATAGTTTCGCGTTTGTTTGATTTCGGTTGTATGCCTTACTTAAGGTTTTTCCACTCATATGACGGCGTGTCATCCAATGGACGAAGGAAGTCACCCTCTACAAACGACACTGGTAAAATAGAAGACACCACAGTTCAGTTACAGGACAAAGCATAGGAAACCACAACAAATAGGCTTCCTGATACCAATTACAACGAAGAGACCTCCAGGACACACAGTTAGTAATTAATAGTAAAGAAAACACACAACTATAACCACATACATTACGGCATGATGCCATACATTTACTAGGCTTCAAATCTGTGGAAGCAAAGAACGATTTAACTTAAAGTACACTCTGTAATAGCATTTTTAAGATTTTCTTTGTTTTTTGATTGGTTGAGGCTTTACGCTGCACTTAAGTTTGACTGATATGACGGCGTGTCGGCCCACCGGTGAAGGAATCCACCTTGAACGACACTGAACACACAATTTACACCACAGTGCATTACAACAGACGAGAAAGCTAAACAAATCGGCTTATTGATGGTTGCTAGCTCCGTGAACAACAACCAACAGGATTTATTTGTTTATTTTATTGGTGTTTAAATCCGTGTTCAAGGATATTTCACCTAAGGCGTTAGTTCGACAGATCAACTTAAAGTAATATAGAATAAGTTGTACAAGGTTAATCTAACTGCTGATTGCATAATAAAGCCGAAATATATTATTCATATTAACATGACTTCCTTGTTCGGAGTTCTCATATTCTGTATTTCATTATATTAAGACAATGTGTTGCCTCTATAGTGGGTACAGAGAAGTGTACCAATTGTCTACGATAGTATGTTTAAAACAAAGTTGATACATTTTTAGTGTTACTTTTTCGTGGTGTGGCTGTTGCCGTGTTCTTCTCTTGTGAAATTAAAAGGCCAGAAGCATCGTTCTAACTTTAATCAACTGGCTCGAACAAAATGTTTTGTAAGGTAAAAAGGGCCATAAATTTGACGATATTTACTTCGTTTTCCACGGCATCCATAACTCCGACAAAGATTGGGTCGATCTGAGAAGGACGCATTGCACAGTCACTTGTCCAGAGGGCCTCTTTGATTTTAAGAATTGCTATGGTAGCCTTTCCTCCGGCAAGCTGATGAAGGGTTTTCTTCAAGTCCTCTCCACTGTTAAAAGCAAACAAAACGAACATGAGGTTCTCTGTTTATAGTCAATAAACCATGCAAGGTCCATTAGTTTATATCTTTTTCTAGTTGGTGTTTAACGCCGCACTCAAGTCTATTTCACTTGTATTATGCTTTTCAGGTGTTTCGTGAAAAATGTGATAAAAGCCTTAGAAGTGAAATCCATTCAAACAACAGAATACACCAATAAGATAAATTTAAACCAATGAGAAAACGGCCAAAAACCATGTTTCTAACACGACCACCCGTGACAAAACTTATTTAATGGAGTTCGACCGTAACTAATATTAAAGCAACTGTTTGCTGGGGTTTAATTTGTTTTATGTTATAGACTACTTACGACCGTTCTTTTGACGTGAGAAAAAAATCGCAAGCACTAGAATGGTTAGGATTACATTTGTTTTTCTCTTTCTTGCAAGCTTGTCTTCTTATCTGTCTGACTTGATCAAAGTTGCTGCTTGAACACCAAACAGCTATCGTTTTACAAACGCAAAATACCATGACAAGAATAAATGTCAGTTGTGTGTGCCTGTTGGAAGCCTTAAGTACGCCCAAAACTGCTTAAGGCTTTTGCTTCGCTGTCAGGCTTAGTGTTGGTTCGATGGTTCTGTTTTGTTTTTTTGGTTGAGTGGATTCTTAACAATGCCATGTATAACGATGGAAGTAGCAAACAGACGATACGAAGACGAACAACTCTGCGAGAACACAAAACTGACCTTGGTAATGTTTGTAAGACGCTACAAAGCCCTGAGGCTTTTCACGTCGTTGGGTTTTTGCTTATGAGGAGAATGTACAAGAGGGCTATTTAATACAGGGATGTCTGCTGCAACCAAATAACTACAATGCCACTCTCTCCATCCTACTCCTCCCTGAAAAAACACACACAAAAAAAACACATTTATACAGATAAGTTTTTAGACAACTGGTTATTTAAAGAGAACTTTTCTTACCATCTGGATGCATATCATCCGGAAAACTGTACTCAATTTGATGACTCCCATCTCACACATGGCGCTGAATCTGTTACATTCTCTACGACAACAACAATATCACAATGTAACTCTGAAAGATGCTAAACAGGAGCTCCAATCTAAACCTGCAAAGACAAAATGTGGATAATATGAGACCCAAAATATGTGGTTTTTTTTTACACCAAATTATTTGGCTGTTAACGGTCGAGAGTGATGTGCAACAAATTCACGATACTACGTTTCGGATCGCAATTAAAACTTAAAAGCGAATCTACTCTTAGATCAAAACTTCACATTTATTGAATTGAATGGTCATTGCCTAGTTTCCGACTTCGGGAAAAGGTTCACACTGTGCGTGTTTATGTTTTGAGTGTAATAGGCTATTTCCATGTAAGCAGCTAATCGTACTTTTGTGTACGGATTTTTAAATATTTGTTTCAATTCTGAATCACACCTGCAACTTACAGGGTGATTTGGCTCTTACCCCAATTGTTGGTCAATACTCACTAGCATATGATCGTTTGTGTTATCCGTGCATATCTCCTTATTTGGAAAAATGACGAAAAGATGAGGTTGGGCAGCCAATGGAATGGTTTGCTTACAGTGCATCGAACGACAACTCTTGTAGTTTTGTCGGTGATTTAATGACATGTTTATAGATGTTACAACAACAACTGAAAGTTTTCAGATAAAAATTAATCAATCTATAAAAAGGACTTAGGGTTAGGTGTTAGGGTTAGGGTAAGTTAAAAATAATCAATCTGTGAAAAAGACGTAGGGTTAGGTGTTAGGGTTAGGTTTAGGGTTACGGTGTTACAACATGTGCTTTCAAATTTAACATCCGGTCGGTTAAACAAAATAACTTCGGCTATTTCCGGACGATTTTCCGTATATGCATAAATTATTTTCCAAATAAGGAGGACATACAATGATAACACATACGCACCTGGGTTAGATACCGCTGTCAAAAATCGCTAAGAGAGATAACCGTAGTGAGTCATGATTGCCTGGATCGCAGAAAGTGACGTTTACTTAGCCAAATTTTAACCTTTATTTTCGAATATAAAAAAGTTAATGTGGAATTATTTAACAAAAACATGACGACTAAGATGGATTTTCAACTTCTGGGTACATTTGGAATTATTTAGTTTGCATTACAAAAGCTTGACTTATTATCTTGCATTTATCTGTTAGAAAATTAGTATTTGTGAATTCAAAGTTAAGTTTTATATTTGGCTAGGTTTTTCTTAACTTGCTTAGCGGTATTCACTAGATGGGATCGTAACAAAACATAAATTTGAAGGATTTTCAATTTTTGGGTATATAGCTAAGCAACGTCTATGGTCTAGTTGCAGGATTGCTTGATAGCGGTTTTAGCAACTAGACCGAAACGTCGCTCATCAATAGACCCAGATGTTGAAAATCTATCAGGGTTATATTTTAGTCATGATTAAATTGTTAAAATTAGCCAGTACAAAGGACTAAACGACATAAAATATTTTTAAAAAGTAATTGCATATAAGAATAAACATGTATCAAATCAACAAACTCGGCGAGGTGACAGCAACTCTTACACCGTCGACTCCGTGACACCAACGATTACACCGTGAACGCACTTTTGCGAATACACGTTTACTCCTACCGAAAGGTTACGGCCACGTGGTGTATATCATATGTCTCTTTTAAGCCAAATCATGGTTCGTTGCGTTTGAATGCACCTCTTAGCTTCGTATGTGTAATTGAAAATTATTTTAACTTAGCCGCCATCTTGCTGCGCTCGTTGACAAATAATTTAACTTTTTAAATTTTACCAATGGGCGAGGTGGTTATTTTTAATTTATAAAATATCTAAGAGAGTTCAATGCTTTCAAACAGAAAAGCAAATCACTTCATTGGGCTATCATCGGTAAGTGCAAAAGCTTTTTGTCTGACGTGACTAAAGTCTTGAAACAGTGGTGTAAAATAAATCTAACTCCTTTAGGAAGAATAACGGTTTTAAACCATTTCATTTCAACCATTTATTTTTATTGCTTCCGTCTCCAAATGTGGATTACTTGAACAATATTGAAAAGCTGTTTTTCTCCTTCGTCAGGCAAATAAAACCGGATAAAATCAAAAGAGATATTCTGGTACAAGAATATTCGAATGGTGGGGCGAAACAGGTGGACAGTTTAATTAAAGCTATTAAAAGTTCATGGATAAGACTTTTATCAATGCATGAATCACCCTATAATGTGTGGTTTGAGTTATATATTGCACCTGTCAACGATATTATCAACAACTTCGTAAATCAATATAATAATGTTTTTTGGAAAAATGTATTTAAGGCAAGGCTGCTTGTTGACGCTAAATATGAATGATGAAGTATTGAACATATATATAATACAAATATATGGTTTGGCAAGGACATTTTAATAAATAATGTACCGATATTTTATAAGCCATGGTACAACAAAAATGTACATTTTGTATGTGACTTATTCGGCGAAAAGTAAGAAATGCTTTCTCTTGACAGCTTTAGCAATAAATACGGAATTAAACAAACTATCTTGTATACAATGCATTATGCAACGTTGTTAAAGGATACATCGAGTCGCATCACACAAAATGTACACATATCTTCCAACAAACTTTAAATTGCTTCTTCGCTACAAAAAAAGGTGTTAAAGCAATATATAACGTTTTGATCAACACACGTGAAATAGCGAAGTGTCAAACAAAATGGGAAGGTATTCTACCAGAACAATGGAGCTTAATTTATCATTTACCCTTTATGTACAGCTCGAAACTCCAGTGGTTCCAATATTGCATTAATCATAGAATATTAGCAACAAATACACATTTAGTAAAAATTAAAAAAATAAACAATGCCACCTTACTTTTGTAACATTGAACCAGAAACTATTGAACATCTCTTTTGTCATTGTGAAATTGTATCTAATTTTTGGATATAAGTTATTCAATATGTGTTTGAAGTAACTGGAAAGCGTTGGAATTTAACAAATATTGAATATTTATTTTGTAGAATTTTACCTGGCAATATGTATACACCTATTAACTATATATTGTTAATAACTCGTTACTATATATACACCATAAGATGTCAAGAAGGAATCCTATCCCTGTTTGAACTGAAATATAAGATCGCTCAATATATTATATAAAAATTACAGCACTCAAAAATGATAAAAATGATGAGTTTATAATTAAGTGGAATGACTGGTTAACGATAGCACGATAAATGTATACTGCCTATGGATTTAATCCTACACTTTATATGCAATCACAAATGAATACTTTGTATTGAATAAGATGTCATGTTATATTTTATAACGAGTAATCACACTGACACAGGGATAGCGACTAAATAAAGCCGATAAATAATCTCATGTTCTAGATAAATTCTCAGAGACAAGTTTCTAGATAAACCTGAATCTCGAGTTGT
>JAVFBZ010068187.1:5315-20883 GCA_032466195.1 Katharina tunicata | reverse complement strand
CGTGTGCGTCATTTGAACCCCCGGGTGGTGTTGACGCCGGATGTCAACCTTCTCCTGAGTTGGTGGCTTCAACCATGGAATGTTCTACAAGGAGTATCACTGACGCCGTTTCACCGACGCTTCCTTGGAAGTCCAAGTCAGTGAGCGGAACGTGGTCAGCCCTCAACTTCAGTCATGTTATATCAATGTTCTGGAGTTCAAGGCGGTCATCAGGGCGATGAAAGCGTAACTATCGGAACTGTACGCCTCCAGACTGTTAGTAGTCACGGACAACACTATTGTGATGGCCTACATGATCAGGCAGGGTGGGACAAGATCCCCACAAGTTCTGGAGTTAACATGGACGTTTTTCGACCTATGCTGATCAAACAACATTCTATGTCAGGCTCGCCATATTCCGGGTCGCCTCATTGTGTTAGCAGATGTTCTATCCAGGCGGAATCAGATTATCCAGACAGAATGGCAGTTACACCCGGAGGTCCATACTCGTTGGCTGTGGGCGCGTTAACTCAGGATTGGTCGAGGATGATGGTCTACGCCTATCCACCGCCAGCAATCCTACCTGCAGTGCTGCGGAAGATCGTGACTCACCAATGTGTGGTCTATCTAATAGTACCGTGGTGGCCAGCGCGACCCTGGTTCCCGGATCTTCTGGAACTTATCGTAGATATTCCAAGGGAACTACCTCTGTGGGAGAAATTACTACGCCAACCCAGACGAATCTGTTTCACTAGAATCCTGCGATGCTACGGCTACACGATTGCAGGTGCTCCAAGATTCTCTCTTTAAGGCAGGATTTCTCGAGAAGCTGCAACAGAATGGTGGAATCCACCAGAGAATCTACGACAGCGGTCTATCAGTCAAAATGGAAGACGTTCTGCGAGTGGTACATACGTCATGACGTTTTCCCAGCCACTGCCCATGTTCATAAGGTAGCGGATTGTTATACCGTCTACAGGATAGGCAGTTGAGACCGACGACTGTGGATAGATATCGCTCTGCGATCACTCGTTATCCGTCTCACTACTGGTGTTGATCTTGAGTCCTTTAAGATTTCCAACACTTCAAGGATTCCCAGGCTACTCCAGAGGAATTTATCGCTAGTTCTTATGTTCCTGTCCGACTTGTCGTTGAGCCGTTGGACAGAGCGGACTTAAAGTGGGTTTCCTACAAATGTGCGTTTCTATTAACCTTCGCTTCGGCGGCGCGGGTGTCTGAGATTCGTGCCTTGGACGAGAGAGCAATTAGGCACCCTCTTCATTGGTCGTCAGTTTCACTTGCCACTCTCGCGACTTTAATATCCCAGCCTTGTCCGGGTTTTTGTCCCCGGGCTTGGAGACAGATTGTTTGATGTGTCCAGTAAGAGTCTTGGCCATCTATTTGAAGTGTCCAGTAAGAGGCTTGGCCAACTACATGTCAAAATCTAAGCCAATAAGGGCGGGGCGTAGACGCTTATTCATTCCCTTCAATGCTCAGTATAAGCAGGAAATATCTAAAAGACTATATCTTCCTGGCTTTCTAAAACTGTGCGTTTGGCTTACGAGCGGGCTGGTAATTCTGATGGTGCACTATATCTAAAGTTTCGGCGCATGAGATTCGTGCTCTGGCGGCATCGTGGTCCGTTTTGGGCTTATCGATCAGTGAAGGATATTATCAAGGCGTGCTATTGGCGGTCTACTACGACCTTCGCCTCATATTATCTCCAAGACTTGACACTGGTGCAGGACGCCGTCCAGTCTCTAGGACCCTTGGTAGCAGCGCAGGCGGTTACCAGGGTCTCAGCGAGTCGCCGGTAGGCGGTTTACTCGTTTTTATCCTGTTTTAATTGGAAGGTATGTTGACGTTAGTACTAACTTGTCTGATACTTGTTTTACTTTCGTTTTCTGCTCCTTGTGTTCGTCTGACAGTTTCGAAGAATATCTGGAGTTCGAATGTCAGGAGTTCATTTTCCCTCTGGGCCCGTCCCACCTTGGGTTGTTAGCTAGCTCTGCCCACCTCCTTGTGTAGTATTCTAGTGCATTAGTCAGTGGAAGTAAGTTTCTTGTGTAAGAAACTTGACAAATTTATAAATAATTTGTATGTTTCTAAACTAAACTTACCTTCCACTGACGGTAATGACCTCCCCTCTTTAGAGTTATCTTATTTATGCTGAAGTTATAATAGGATTTGCGCATGACCGTTTGGCCTGACCTCGTAAGGCGGCGAGGGTCCAGAAGAGGGTTAACGTCTAGCAATAATAATTGCGTAAGAGTGCATTAGTCAGTGGAAGGTAAGTTTAGTTTAGAAAAATACAAATTATTTATAAATTTGTCAATTTCATGCAGTGCTTAAAGGATAAGAAAACACAAACGTGAAGTGAGCCTGAGTAGATGAACTGCACACAACAGTTATTAAAAAAGAATGTGGATAACATTCGGTACCGGCTATCACCTGTTAGAGCCAATTGGACCATAAAAGTCTATGGTGGAGTTCTTGCCATGTCATCGGTGTATATTACATTAACTATTATTCAATAAATATTCTTTATAAAAATTGTTTCAAAATAATTGTGAGTTTTAAGAAGAGCATGCTGTTTTTTGTGGTGACTTATGAATATTTATTGGATAATTGTTATATTTACATAGGTATCTCTGATATGGCAGGAAAAGTCCACCATACAATTTAAGGGACTAATTGGCTCTAACAGGATAATGAAAGTTATAGACACACTTTGAAAAGCATTTCTTTGAAACTGCTGTATTCAGTCTTTCTGTTTTCTTCCTTTTTAAATTTAATTTGTTCATATCAGACTTGGTGGCCGGTTCCACATGATGAACAATTATGTTTCCTTGATTTCAATGTGTTGGCCCATAGAATCGATATATACCTATGTATGTCAAGGAATAAACAGTTCATGGTTTAGTCGAGGTGTTCGTTGCCTTGATCCACACCATTGTACCGATACATGTACAATAAACTGATACAAACTCAAAACAGACATTTGTGTTTGGTATATAAATCATTTATTTTGCAATACTTTTGGGTGGGTAGATGTTAAAATGCCAATCACGGTAGGCTAGAAGTGTCCAATGCCCAGTTCCTCGAAGAACAATTCGCCCCCAAAAGATGAAATATATAATTGTGATAAGAGATACACCTTCACCATGGTTGACATAATTTCATCCAGGATTGTTAGTATAAGAGATTTCCTCAACTGGTTATTTTCCGTACTCAATGCACACTTCCCGGAAAAGGTCTGCAAAGGCATGAAATATAGTTCAACGTTAAAAATGTTTTGTAAAATTGTTCTATATTAAACGAGCACATGGTATCGTTTGCAGATTTCACTGTGTGCACTCGACATTAACTTCAGTTCAGCATTTAAATAACGTATTTTATTGCAGTATTATGCTAGATAGTAATAGTTATTGTTCTTTTGTGAAATTTGCATACGTTACTTCCAGCTTTTTGAGATTTTAGTGAGCCAGAGATCGTTATTTGGGATTACCCTATGAACACCACTGCGCTATTGGGTTTGCCCTTCGGTAAGATCAAAATGTAGACATGCGGTAGATACAGACTGGTTCCCATCAGGATTGTTTAGTTGGGAATTGTCCAGAGACCATACTGGAGGAAAGCTTAAAAAGAAAACTTTATTGGGCTTGTGATTAAATGAACCTTGTATATAATTACTTTACACCAAGAATATGAATCTCTCTGGAAATATCTAGATTCTGTTTGAATCGTGCTCGGTAGTGTACATTTGATATTTATGCTTATAAATACTTACCTTCTAGCCTTTTGGTAACGTCTGCGTTGTCTGCTCGGGCTCCTGTGACCTTCCATTGAAACCACCAAGAGCAAGCCCTCTTCAATCGTGAGTGGGATTCTGCTGCTTCTCGAAGATTCTGAAATATAGAGTTTATTGCTCGTCATGTCAAAGAACCGTTTGGCGTTCCTTATATAAGACGTAGAAATCAGTTCTGGGGCCAACCGTTGTCGATACGCTACCATGCATGAAAGAGCTAAAAAGCTTTGAGCTGTATCAGATCTCTGTCTGGCAAATGGAACAGATCTTGTTTATTATATATATAACAATATTATATTATATTGTTTATTGAATCTTTATCATTGATTGAACACAGCCAAACTTTTACTTCTCAGCGCGTGCTGTCTTGCAGCAAGAATTTCTTGTTCACAAACTTAGTTGTTAAATTTGTTACTGACGTCCACTGACTGACCGGTAGGTTGGTATAGTAGCTGCATGATACGTACAGAATTTAACAATCATGCAAGTAACTAGCCGCTGCCTGAAGGTCTATTGTTACCGTTCGTTTTCATGTAGTGAAAATTACAGTACTGATGTGTTATCTCCAACTAGATTTCTGTACAGTTATTAGCCTATTTTATGTGCTGATATATTGCTAATTGTTCTTTGAGGAGCTTGACATTGGACAACTAACCTATCATGATTGGCAGATTAACATCTACCCTTCCATCGTATTGCTGAATGAAGGATTCATATAGCCTACCATGTATATAATGCTACAGAGCCGTACTGAATAAAAATTAATGTGTTATTTCAATTGCCTTCACTTTTACTTGCCCAATTCGCCGATTTCCTTTTTTTTGTTTGGAGAATTTAATTCTCCGAGATATATTTATGCAGTAAAAATTATTACCTTGATGGTTTGTAATGTTTAACGGTAATTCCATTTAAATATGTTTTGTCAGCGAAATTACCGAGATGGCGACCAGATTGGATAAGCTGCTTTAGAATACATTTTCGATACTTCAAATAAATTATTTATAAATAATTGCAAAAAAGGGACAATAAGCATGGAAAAGGATGGTAAATGCAAAGTATGTGCAACGAATTGCACCGATTTTATACCATTACACAGTTCTGTAGCTATAGGTTACCTATCATCATATACCCTGTTACCGAATGGTTACCATGTGTTGATTGATTGACATCAAGGTACTGATCGGGTACCTGTTCTATCAGTACCTTTTAGTGTACGGCTTTCGGGTACTCGGCTGTCCGCGGCTTCCCTACTGTCATACTATTACGTACTTAACATCAGTTAAACTAACGTAACGGTATTTGATATTTTCAAACTTACTCTTAGCACACCGTCTAGTTTATCTTCACTTTGGCCCTCTGCCGCGAACAAATCGTCATGGCCCATGGAGAGCACCACCAGACAAAGTGCTAGACCAACTGTCACAAGTAACTTCATCGTTCTCTAAAGATAAAAACACGTGTAAAAACCTACATGTAAAATACACATCAAAGTGTGTTCCAGTATTGACACACCGTCCTTTCAATATTTAAACAATTAAAATAGCCAGAATTGGTAGTTCTCAGTTTTTCACTTAACCTACAAATCTGGGATTGGGATTAACGAAGATCTTCTAATGTTATCTTTTCCAAAATACAAACAAACCAAGAAATCATGCATTTAAATTATAATCACGCAAACTGATTAATTTCAAGGCGTTTGCGTCACCTTAAGGAGGCTGTTAACATGAATGTTGAGTTTTACGTGACAGTGTGCATGCTATACAATATTCGAGGGTTTCCTTATACCAATGCATATGTCCCCAAAAAAGTAGTCCGTTAAGCATAAACATCTATAGATATACAAAATTAAAAATGAGTTGACCGCCGTTAATGTAAGTTTCAAACAGACTCGGACAACAAACTACAAGAAACTCAACCTACCTTCAGGCTGTTTGATATATCCTAAAGTTAAGAAGCGCAAATGAAAACTCTCCCCGAATAGAATTTTAAGCTTTATATTTGGAGGTGTAATTTGCTTCTATAGATTTCCATCGACTACTCTCATAAACCCACAAACTCCGCAAATTACAGCCATCATTATAAGGCTTGGTATAATTGCCTTGATATTTCACAATCAATTATATGTAAATGTATAATGAGTTTTCTCTGTGATACAAGGGCCATGCATGCCTAATTAAATAACCAGACTACTTAGCATCAATTTTGAACAATCTTGCACATACCTATCGACCAACAGAACGTTAGGATAGTCCAATTATCACACTGCATATGAAGCATTTTGCACTTCTACGATGTAAGAATCAACTGCCAAATAAAACAGTCATCAAATTCCCTCGGTTCATTTTATCGTTTTTATTTCAACCTTTGCCATATTCAAGCAAATTGGTATTCACATTTTCTTTTAAGACAGATTCACATTTAACACCACGTGTATAAATATTGTATTTGACGACCAATTCACATATAGGGCTCCAATGAAATTATATCAATTATTTGTAAGTTTCAATTGCTCTTAATGGCCGGTATTTAAATTATAATAACGGCTCCTAATTTAATATTCTGTTGATTGCGATAGTTAGAGCTCCAGTCGAATAATGTAAATTGCAAACGAAAATGACACTGGGTTCAGTTAGGTCTTTGTGTTACATATCCTGGCGTAAGAAACCCAAGTCATGGTATTATTCTGAATGTAAAAACGCATATGTCTTGATAATAATAATGGTGTGTGGTGAAAAACGATGCTGGAAAATAAATACATTAATTTGAGACGATTCATTTATTTATTTCTGTTGTGATAGAAACATCAATTAGTGACTCGTAGGCAAGCGAATTTGACATAATAAAATGAAGCAATTCGTAAAATCACAAGATAAATCAAAAGGCATTTAGCCCAGTTTTTTTTATCATATTGACATGCTTTGCTAAAAAGAAGTCGCGTTGACAGTACGTAGCCCGCGTACGTCCATCTCTGTGAACGAACTTTACAATGATATACGAACAACGACAACAGGTTAATGAGTAGGCCTACTGGTAGCTGGTGTTGGCAGCATTTTTATTGTGTCCTCCACTAAACCTGATGAACTCTAAATTGGGTTCCTGACCATATTTGAGCAGCTTATCAAAAGCAGAATTGTTTCACTTACACAGAGCTGTTTTATTTATCAAGCGACTCCCGTGGTAAATATACTGGTAGCACACCGATGTTGTCCCGATTGCGAGGAGGCCCCGGAAGTTCCGAGGATGACAAAATTACAGAGAGGCAATATCACATAAGTTTCTCCATGAAATTTGTTTAGACCAGTTGATAAGATTTTAAAAAATTGCTAAAACTAAGTTATTTCACGTATATGACGGCGCTGTATATATTCCAGTAGTCATTCTAAAATATAGAAAATCAAATCAGTCTCCTATTGTCGAGTCTTTGACTCTAAGGTATGGATTGGCCATCTTGTTGTTCACCTGGAACTAGTTATCCCTCTTAAATTATTGTAGAGAGTAAGTTAACATGTGATTAGATGGTACTGCTTCACGATTTTATCTTCTTTCTTTTTTCACCCTTTTACAGACTTCATATTGATTCGGCCCTATAACAACTTTTTTTTTAAATTTAAATTTGTTTAAATTTGGTAGTAACATTAAGTCGTTTCATTCGCCAGCGCACTTTTTTGCGGAAACATTACTACAACAACAACAAGGATGGCCTGTGATTACATTATTGCAAGTATTCTTCTCATTCTGGAGAAAGGTACGAGCCTATTTTAGTATGTCCAGTAGTAAGCAGTGACAAAATCACAACCAAATAATATGACGTCACTTAGCCAGAGGACCAATGTTTTTAGAAGGGGGCATAACGAAACGAAAACTGTATGTCCCGATGTATTCTCTTTAGATGTGGGCCTATACTAAGTATTAGAATAACCACCGATTGTTTAGCATAATAGAGTATAGTGACAACTCCAAAGAATGACGAATAATTCATTATGACTGTATATTTCGGTTAATTTAAAGCATCTTAAGCAGTGACATTTACAGATACAACAAATATTTATAGCAGAACATATGCAAATTAACATATATGAATTTATAGTTTAGGTGAAATATATTGTTTAACATTTAAAATTGTATGTCGAAAGTCAGTTAAATTGATGGTACAATTCAAAAGATAAGAATGAGGTCTGTGATGATAAAAGTTACATCCTGACATTCATTATAAAAAAAAACACTGTAGGATTATTGAGTAAAGGTACCATGGATGTGTGTGTTTAACTTTATCGTCTGGTGACTTAGCAGATTATAAACATTATGTAATACTTGGGTAAACCCCTACGGAGTGCAGTTAGGCTAGGTGATATTAATCCTTACAAAAACTTTTTGGTATATACTGAGAGTATGGTGAATTATTGGGAATGTCTATAGTACAGAAAATTTCATAGGTGTAAACATATCGTGTTGAACTATATAAAGGTTTTGAAATTGTTAAAAAAAATATAAGTTATATTTATAGCTATGTAAGTGACTATACAATGAAGTTTGTAAAATGAAGAAGGAAATCGATGATGAGAATTATTTATAAGAAAAATAATCTGCTAATAGCCACCAGAAGATAATTTAAACACACACATCCATGATACCTTTACTAAAAAATCCTACAGTGTTTTTTTTATAATGAATGTCAGTATGTAACCTTTATCATCACAAACCTGATTCTTATCTTCTGAATTGTACCATAAATTTATAATTGACATTCGACATAATATTTTTAATGTTAACCAATAAATTTTATTTTAACTATAAATTCATATATGTTAATTTGCATATGTTCTGCTATAAATACTTGTTGTGTCTATGTAAATGTCACTGCTGAAAATGGTTTAAATTACCGAAATATACAGTCATAATGAATTGTTCATTATTGTTTGGAGTTTTTACTATACTCTCTATGTCTAAGCCCCATCGTAATTTCAAATTGTTGATGCATAATGTGTGGATCTTTGCAACAGCACTGTAGGCCTTATCTCTCAAACAGTTGGCCTATATACAGTCCTATAGGAGCTCAGACGATAATGTTTGATTTATTTTCTGTTGGGCAAAAGTTAACTTTTTCGCCGTCAGGTATTATCAACATTTCCGAAAAACCGAAGGTCTGATCACTCATACTATATATACTGACTATATACTATATAGTATAACTGTAGGCCGAATTAAGTAGGCCCTCGTGACTTTAACAGTAATTAACACCCACGTATTCTGTGTTATTTGCAAAATAATGTCGAATATTTTGTTCAATATTTGCTTGGGTATTGCGTTCTAGGGTAGGCCTATAATGTTTTTCGGCGTACCGGGTTAATATGTATCTTACGGTATTGATATAGGCCTATACATATAAAATTACTGAGCGGTATATGTTTTTATGTAGGCATAAATATTGTATTGTAGGTCTGTAAGGTTTATCCTGTTTCAAAATCTCACCATTTAATACTTGTGCGTGTTAAATGCTGTAACTGGACGTAGACTTTTTTAAGAATCGACTTTATACAACATCACAAATCCATTTAAGACTTAATCCCGTTTTTAACCTTGACAGGTATCGTGACAGAGCCACTGAATATTTATTAATTCCCTCCTGGTTTCAACGATAATTAATCATATCATTCAGACTTCTGTCTTTTTTTGTATTTATCGAGTCATGTCCATTTATTTTATACTGTTATATTAATTTTTTATTTTTTAATAACTATACACGAATGCCGCTTCTTGGTAAGATTTGTACTTTGGTAGTTTTCATACTGCATCCGGGCACTTGAATTCCTTCGAAAATCAGTAGATGCATTTTTTTGTAATTAGTTTTTACTCATTTTGGACAAATAATTGGAACTGATCTATACCACAAAGACTTTACATTATCGGCAGTACATCCAGTAGCCATACTGACAGTGTTCATCGTCATACAGCAAGACAGAGTGTCGTCATCTGTATGGTTACTAAGGTGAAAACAACTCAATATTATCATTTACCTATACAACAACAACAACGCTATATAAATATCGCAACGTTAGAGAGGCAGTCATCGATTTATTTTTTGCCATTTGGCCACATTTTGTTACACTATCTCTTCAATGTAAGTCTTTTCTACTCAAAGTACAGCATTTTTTTAAACTGATGACTTCATCATCATGTGACAAATTGTACCAGAAGCCTGATTCTTGAACAAGACGCTTATCAGTGAGCTTGCAGGGTTTGTTGTTTACCATTAGTCTTCTTTGAGATAAACATAGTTTTTATTTTACTACAACTAGACCGTTTTGTGTGCTTATAGTACATTTCGTAATACTAGCGAAGTCCCTTTTATTCGAGAGTCATAATGTACATCTTGAAGAAATCTTGATTATAACTTTACCGTAATTTACTTTTGATTATGCTTATTGTTTTAGTGTAAATAAAAAACTCTTCATAGCATGGCAGAGGAAAGGAAAAGAGGAGAGGATGGGGACGAAGGAGGACCTGGCCTTGCATACATGCCATTTGTTGTCATGGAAGATCTCCTGGACAAGCTTAGGCTTTTAAATTATGAGAAAGAGTTCTGCAGAAAGATGAATCTCAAACCATTATCTAGGTAAGACAATGTTATGTGTGTGTGTATAAAAATTATCACAAGCAAATCTCTGGAAAAAAATGAAAAAATTTCTTACCAACAAAAAGTCAACACATGAAAATTTTTCCTCGATTTCATTTTTCTCTCCAAAATTTCTCCCCCAGACATATGATTTTTATTGACCTATAGATTTAGTGTTGTATGTTTTCCCAGGGGTGCATATACATGTAAAAACAAAGGCCCTACTGCAAGGTGCAGGTGTAGTTACATGATGATATGTTGTGGTAATTTAAAACTTGTTCTACGTGTATCATTTATAAAATTAGATTGTTCAACATGACTGGGAAGATAAAACAATGAACAGGCAATGTTGTCCATTCAGGATAAATAGCCTGTGTACGAGATAACTGTTTGTTGTTTGCCTTAGCAAAAACTAAAATCCATTTTAAAACTTTACTGAAATTTATTAACTCTTGCAGAAATAATGTTCCAATAATTTGTGTGTGTATGCTTTTCCCTGGTTCTATAATATGTTACTGTATCTTTCTTTCAGACATTATTTTGCTATTCCCACCAACCCTGGTGAGCAGTTCTACATGTTCACATCTCTGGCAGCCTGGTTGTTAAGGAAGGCAGGGAGACAATTTGAACCACCACAAGAGGTAACAACCTTGGAATTAGCTTTTCAATTGGGCAATGCTGTAGAGAAAGCTGAATTTTAAAAAAAATTGAGCATTTGTATTGCCAAAGTCACCTTTGTCAGTATATTACAACAAGATAAGATTGTTTGGTGGATACAAATACACACAAAATGAATTCATGTATCCAATTGTCTCCATGCCCTGTTAGTGAAAAATCCCACCATTTGACTTAGCTCTGTATTTCTTAAGTAAAATAGTTTGGTTTGAACATTTTTTCTTTAATTGCATGTCATGGCATTTATTTTTAACAGTATGACGCAGACCTCATTTGACCACTATAGCATTACACCAATCAGCTGTAACCCTGCACAATTTTAAACATGCAATTGGGAATCTGCATTTCTGATGCATGAAAAAATTACTCAACTAATCTGCTGATCAATATATGGCGTCTGATATAATGTAATATAATTACGCAAATCAAATTTAAGCAAAGTTTTGTATGTATTATTATTTTATTTTTGTACATATAAATATATGTCATGTAACATCTATATGTATTCTTAAGATGAGGATTGCATTAAGAAGCATTGATCATGATATACTAATGAATTAATGGAGGTTTCGTTTTCTCACATTCTCAGTACGATGACCCAAACGCCACAATATCAAGTATATTAGAAGAAGTTCGCCATTTTGTGAGTATTCCCTACATAATTTTATTATTCTCATCAATTTGGCATTTCTGGTATCTTTAAGCATTGTCTTTCAGATTAAATTGCAAAAAATTCTGATAACATTTAACGTTTCAAAACAAGCTAAAATTACTAATTGATTCTGCTTTTTTATGCATATTTTTATTCACATAATAGTCATTTCTTATGAATTCTTTATCTTTCTCATGTCCGTTAAAACTTGAATATTGACTGAAAAATGAGTTAAAATTGCAAAATATTTTATATTATAATACCAGGCAAAGATAGAGAACTCATATTATCTCCAGTTGAGTCATTTCATTTATCTTCTGGTTTGGAGGAGAACGTCAGCTGACTATGGGTTAGCGTTTGAGTGACTTTGAGACTGTAATGCATATTTTAAAAAGGGTGCTTATTTTTAATCTTAATTTAATATATGTGTATCAATTGAGTTACTGTAAAAAGCTAAATGTGTTTGCTTTGCCTACCACTTTATCCAGGGTCACACAGTAGATTTTCCACCCTCAAAGTTAAAACAGGGATGTGGAGAACACTGCATCTATGTGTTAGATCGCCTGACAGATGAAACCTTGAAAAATATATCTTTCTCATGGAAAAGGTCAGTTTTCAACAAGTGATCCTGGACTAAAGTGTTCATAATAATAAATCACAGATTTGACTGTTTCTGTCACTATATTAATGTAAATTATGCAAGTTGAAGGCGCCTGCAGGGTTGTTTTTATCTGGACAAAAACATAGGTCTATTCAGGCGCATCAGTTAAATTGCTGAAGTGATTATTCTCTAACTAAATGATTTGGGGAAATTTTGAATTTCAATTTTGTATGTATGTATGTATGATATGGTATTATCTGTTAAAAGTTGTTATGGTCATATTTCCTCTCAGAGGTTTTTGACAGATTTGTTTTCACTTATAGATGATAATTTCATTACAGAAGATGTGCTTTTTTGTTGTTGTGTTATTCTACTAAAACTAAATCAATTAATATATTTTTTTGTCAAGAGTAATCACACTGGCACAGGGATATCGAATAATTAAAGCCGATAAATCATTTCCTGTTCTAGATCAATTCTCAGAGACAAGTTTCTAGATGAACTGAATCTCGAGTTGTTCTAGATACCTATAGGCACATCTCGAGAGAAGGCAATACATTTAACATGTATATTGTGAAGATAAATATGTGGCGAATATGTAACAAACATAGATATTAGGTATGGGTGAAAATAAGCACAACCTGTAAAATGTATCGTTTAGAGTTAGTAGTAAACACTTTAGTCTACCAAATGAAGATGAGGACAGTTAAGGGTTATCTGATATAGAAGGGAGTTTTGTCTTAACCAAGAGGTCCTTGAGAGATTTGTTCTTCTTGTACGCTATGATAGGTCTCTGTGATAGAGGCTTGATCATTTAAGGAACACGGTTTTGATATTCCTGTATTAGGAGATTTGCAAACCTGGTGCTAGGCTGGTCATATTGTAATACAAAAAGAATAATGTCTACCTTCGAGCCTTTATCTGGTTCAAAGTATATTAATATTAAATTAATTTCATGGCCAAACTGACAAAATCTGTTGAAAAATTCAACTTTAGACCAACAGTTTTAACGTTTTGGGTAACTTATTAATCAGTCCTCCTAAAATGAATTTAGATAACCATGGGAAATCTTCTCGTTCTCCCCAACAGCACAGGCCTGTTTTAACTTTACAAATTTAGTGCAAGCATTGACTTTGAATGTAGGTATGACTACTTCAGTTGACTTCCTTTGTTTTGTTTATAGGCCAGATTACCCAGAAGAGGAAATGGGAGAGGAAAATATCATAGAAGATGATGCTGAGTTAACATTAAATCAAATTGAAAAGGATGTATTCCAGGTAATGACTGCTATGGAATGGGGCTGTAATATTTGTTTTGTTTTTGTCAAAATACACTCATTTAGTTTGTTTATATTTATAATCATTTTTATATTAAAGAAATAAGTGAAAAAGCATTGCCATTGTTAACCAAGATGACATTAAAACACACTCGATCAATTTTTCCTTCACTTTATGAATTTTCATTTTTAAACCACTGTGACATTTGCAAAAAATGTTAACTATTCCAAGTGCAGGGTGCTCTTATTGTGCTCTTAGATATTTACAGCAAGATTTGTTAGGAAAAAAATTCATTGTCTTTTTAATATGTACCTGACATGTTGATTTAATGACACAGATAAGTGGTTAACGTTTGCTATTTAAAGCTTTGAAGAAGTAATTAAATCTACAAAAAGCTCAAAATCATAAAAATCTCACTATAATAACTGCATCTTGGAATGCTTTCAACAGTTCAACTTCTTGTTTCTTTTTGTCAATTTAGGAAGCTCATGATGAAGATGATTTTGATGATGATGAACCCATGATGGATTTAGAAGGCTTGAAAAAACTGAGCCAAAATAAGGTACTTGTCACTGTTGTACACAAGTATTATAACTCATTATAGTCCTGAAGATGATACAATAAAGTGTCAAAATGTTGAGTAAAGTAAAGCTGTCTGTGAAAGGAATTCCACTGCTAGTGTATTTATTACACCAGTCATCAGTGGGTCTTTGGGCTTCTGTCACCCGCCCCATTAAAGGGCTGCTCTGTGGCTAAGTTGGCTGTACATTTGACTGATGAGCCCCCTTTTACGTACTGCAAATAAATAGCATACAAGCAGGGCCGGATTAAGGTTGTAGGAGGCCCAGAACACAGTATTTTTGTGGTGGGCCCCCTTGGATCATTGATTCAAATAGAAACCAACTGGCACATTTTAAGTTAAGCCTTTAAACCAAAAGCGTATCGTACTATATAATTGGTACTGAATAATCAAAGTTGATACATATATTGACACACATGTTAATACGTTAAAATGGTATATTTATTGAGCGTTTATTTTTTGCCCATTCATTGACGAATTTGTATTCGAAACAATGGTGAACATTTTGTCTGCGGAATGTTTTCGAGGAGTCTCGACTGAGCGGTGGAAAAACTTGGTCCTCTTACGCAGGCAAGTAGGCTTTGCTGCGAGCGTCGACGACTAGTTGCACCCAAATTCTTCAATATGCGCGTTTTTGTCACAGATACAGAGAATTTTAAAGTTAGTAACATGTAAATTTCGATTTAGAGTTCATGAGCGCTTTGAAACAAATGGTGTTTTTAGTTAAATATTCCTTATGCTGGAAAGGTAATTTCATATCTGGTATGAAACGTGTTTACTCTTTTGTTATAATCTTGCTGGATGTATCCACAAATGTCAAACAAATAAGAGCTGAAAAGGAAAAAATATCGTCCCAAAAAAAACTTTTGTCATAGGTTTTCAAAGGCCTATTGTTAGTAAGAAACAATGCTTCAATGGTGCATGCATATATAAACTCTGTCATTTAGAACTTGCCTCATGGCCGTGAAAAAGTATCTGACTTAACACCAGTTGGTGTCGACATACACGCACCAAATTGATCTACTGGGATTGCAGGAAATTAAGATACTTGCCAACTTGCCAAGAGAGTGCGTCGACTATGCCAGTCACACCTCGCTTTAGTTAGTATTTGGGTTGACAGACAAGATAAAGAAAGAGCAAATCTGCAGTTTCCTGTAATAGCTTCGTCTACCTGACACTCACCTATGTCCATCGTTGTACATCCTTTTACCGTATAATGTGGAACACGTGGAGGAGAACAGAGCACTACTGTCATGACACTGATCGCGTGCCTGATCTGTCGTCAGCATAAATGTGCTGGCTATTCATTATGTGAATCTGGCTATAAAGTCAAGCGAAAGCCAACTAAACATACATTCGGAAAACACTATCCAGATTAGTTTT
>JAVFBZ010068079.1:0-16298 GCA_032466195.1 Katharina tunicata | reverse complement strand
GCGCACTTGACAGTGGAGTCCAGAACAATTGTCGTCATCTATTGGGGATGGCGCACTTTTCAGTGGAGTCCAGAACAATTGTCGTCATCTATTGGTGGTGGCACACTTGTCAGTGGAGTCCAGAACAATTGTCGTCATCTATTGGGGTGGCACACTTGTCACTGGAGTCCAGAACAATTGTCATCATCTATTGGGGTGGCACACTTGTCAGTGGAGTCCAGAAGTGGAGTCCAGAACAATTGTTGTCATCTATTGGGGTGGCACACTTGACAGTGGAGTCCAGAACAATTGTCGTCATCTATTGGGGTGGCACACTTGTCACTGGAGTCCAGAACAATTGCCTTCATCTATTGGGGTGGCACACTTGACAGTGGAGTCCAGAACAGTTGCCTTCATCTATTGGGGTGGCACACTTGACAGTGGAGTCCAGAACAATTGTCATCATCTATTGGGGTGGCACACTTGTCAGTGGAGTCCAGGCCAATTGTCGTCATCTATTGGGGTGGAACACTTGTCACTGGAGTCCAGAACAATTGCCTTCATCTATTGGGGTGGCGCACTTGATAGTGGAGTCCAGGCCAATTGTCGTCATCTATTGGGGTGGCACACTTGTCAGTGGAGTCCAGGCCAATTGTCGTCATCTATTGGGGTGGCACACTTGATAGTGGAGTCCAGGCCAATTGTCGTCATCTATTGGGGTATCACACAGTGACACTTGCCAATGACGTCTAGAACAATTTACTATTGATAAATGTTGTTTATCCTGAAAGGTTTTAAGTGTACAGACACTTAGGGTACTGAAAAGTTTTAAGTGTACAGACACTTAGGGTACATTTTTCAGATTTATTAATATTGGGGGAAAGATTCTGTAAGCAGCATTTAAACATAAGAATTGATTTTTGGTCTATTTATTTATATTTTGTTCATCATTTGTAGTTCTACCTGAACTTTGACCTATAATAAATACTAAAATCATACTAAAGAAGCAGTTGTTGAAATCTGTTTTATTTGATAATGGTTGATAATTCTGTTTGGACAATCATGTGTTCCAGTGGCATTGCCGCATTTGATTCAAAAGTCTGATTAGATTGTGTATGCTGTGTGTGCACTCTGGTTAACTGTATGTTTGATCTATGCATGGGAAATCAGACTAAAAACAACAGTAATTGTTTTTTAGAAACGCCCACAAGAAATGATTAATAATAATACTTTATTTAATGGAGAGGTTTAATTAGTATAACAAAAATCCTGCATACACACCCAATCACATACATTATGTTTGTGGTCATTCTGCCTTGGACCTGTAGCTCGGTCAGTAAGAGTGCAGACTCCGGGTTCATATCCTGGTGGAGGCATGCACAATTTTTCTTTCTCTACATTTATTAAAAAATAAATATTTACGTACATGTAATTGTATGTGATGTGTGTGTGTGTGTAGTAAACCACATCTAGACTACTCCACTCGGTAAAAGGAAGAGGGCTTGAATGGCACTTTACCTGCACAGTAAATTTATATATTTTTCTTCAAGTCCTTAATCGTAATACCTTGTAAGCTAACCTATTCTTTTTTCTCTAAGATTTTTTCATAGCAGTTTAAGTTATGCTGTTTTCTGCACACCATTAATAGTGTAACATTTTTAATCTCCATTGCTAAAAATAAGTCTTATGTCCTCTATATTTTAACTGTTAGTTGGTTTGTTTCTTACATTGATCTCAAGGTGACTCATTTTCTTTACTAGTATTTCCTCTAACACAAAATGTGTTACCCAAAATGATGAGGTACATGTACTGTTAGCGTCTATAACCCTTTAAAATGATGTAGTGAAGACAGTTGTGCTCAAGTCTCAAGGTATACACAAGAAATAATGTAAACAACTAATGGATGAGTGTTGACTGAGGCCCCTTATTGACAATTTAATCAACTTGAATGAGAAAAATTAGATACTGGAATTTGAGTTAGTAAATTATGAAGCAAGAATTCACTTATGAGTTAAAAAATGAGACATTGAATGACAAAGAAGATATTAAAAGTGAATTTAGTAAATATTTTGTTGAGCTAGAAGTGGGGCTGACCCGCCTTAAACAACTTGACTCAGGCTGGATCAAAATATATATAACAGAGGTAAAGGAGGGGAAAATTTCTAGGAAGAAAAACTGAATGAGCTGTGATGAAGATGAAGTTGGGAAACTGAATGCACAACCTCTCGAGGACCGATTTGATTGGGTCATATGCGCAAGCCCGCAAAAAACGATAGATAGTCGATAAAATTTGGCCCATTGGGGGTAACACACTTGAGCCTTGATCACAAAAACAGCTGCTGGTCCCAATTGTGCCTTTCTCCATCATCTGTTAACTTGTCTTTATAGTCAGACATCGTTCGGGATGTGAAGTCTATTAAATGTACCTGGATTCAAGTGTCACTACCTTGCTTTTAAGGATCATGCTTTGGATTTTCACATGGGCCTTGACCTGAAAAGATTTCCTAGCTAGAATCTGTTATAATTTAAAAAGGCTCGTCCAGAAATAATGAAAACACTCTTTATGGTCACTTTCTTAATGACAGAAAATAATTTATTACCTGAATAAGATGTCAAAGAATGGAATAAAAGACTTATCCAAGGTAAATAAATATACATTTGTATTGAAACACCTCACAGTTTATCTACGTTAATGACAGAACCCTCCCAGCGAACACAGATAATTTTTCTACAGAATGGGATACATTATTGAAGTGGAGGATGGTTGGCTCTCTGAGCTTAGATGCGTCAGGTAGCCCATTGGTTGTGGTATTCTGTTTTGCGTCCTGTAAATGTATCATGATGTCTTTTATGTTGCCAGCGTCATTTCCTTCTGACACCGATTCAGCTAGTACACTGTCATACGAGTGAAATAACCTTAAGTACAGCAGAATACCTGTATCAAACAAACAATTATTGTCGTGATACATTTCAGTCAGATCATACGTGAGTTGGATTTTGGTTACTAATTAGTAGTCTTTAAGAGATGTGAACATTTTCACAAACACATGATTATCCGCCTCAAAAGTTTCTACCAATATCCCTAAGTAACCTCAGCATTATTTTGGAAATTTCTGCCCAAACTTAGGATAATTCTCATTCAGTTATAGAACCTGTTTAAGATGTGTGACTGTTAAGGTTATATTAACCATAATCTGTGTAGGTGTTCATACTGTTAACCAATCTTAGTTGGTGGTACCAGTCTACATGAAGTTTTGTTCCGGTTTTGCTTACCACCACACAAACTTGCTACCTTATTGCCTGATAGTGGGGTTACCATGGCAACATGATATGCCATCATAAGGTCATGGGGAGAAACTTTGACCTTGGCGTTCCAAAGCATTAAGCAGCCTGTACATTTACAGTGATTATTGGCCAATCATAATTCTGGCTTGTGATGTTTCTTTATACTAACAGTTTGTTTGGGATACTCACACATGCATCATTATATTAAATGTTGTGAACATTACATCTTTAAAACCGAGTTACTGATTCACTTCAACCTTGGAAGGTTACTCTTTTAATAAAGATAAATGCTATTGTATCCCATTTCCAAGCAACAATATGCATTTTACCGAATACTTTTCACCAATAGTTCAGCCATTACATTTCACTATAGAGTATATTCTATTCAAACTGTAAATGAAGCTTCCAACAGTTCAGAGAATGGATGGGATGGAATAATGGGCACTCATATACTGTAGGCACCATTAAGGTGATACGCTGTATGTGATTCCTGAAAACCTGTATGCTTTACAAACATGCATGTTAGCCAGTGTAAACCTCAATGAATTTATGGAGTTCTGGCTAGGAATTGAACTTCCTCCTGTGAAGGCTGTGAAAGAATCTGTTGCATTCTGTCACATTCCTGACACCAATATGGCTGTCACTAGGGCTTTTATGTGCAATCAATCTGCACATTTAGAAGAACATAAAACACTGGATTTATAAAGCAGATACATCGATCAACATCCAGTTTGAAATTTATTGTGTAACCATTACTTATATTGTTTGCAAAACAACTAAACAAGCGTTCACAAAGTAACTGGAGAAAGGTGAATTTTTAGTATGGCAACTACATAGGGTGGGTGTGCTACTGTGCTATCATTTTAACTTTGTGTAAATATTATTTATGTCTTATATAATTTCTTATGTATATTTTATATCAAATTGTTTGTCTTAACTTGAAGTTTAAAATGCTAATTGTCTTTTATGTAACTTAATGCACTTGACTTAAATATTATTAAATGAAATGTGTGATTTGAAGGATAAAATAATCATAAAGATAACAAACAAACCACCATAGGACATTAACCATTGCACCCCAAATAATTACAATTCACCAAATATTTCTCATATACTTTCTTTACTATTTGGTTTATGTTTCTTATTGGAAAGTTAATTTGTTATGGAGATATTTTATAATAAATGTCATTTAGAAAGCACAGTTTCTGCCTCCCTCTATAATGTTAGCTTGTTGTTTAAAAGCAAAGGTTGAATCCACCCTGTGGCGATTAGCCTATATAAAGGGCATCCTACTGACACCTTGTTCAGTGGGAGATTATATTTTGTTATGTACCAGTATGCTATATTGTTACTAAGAGATTTGACTGGAATTGAGATGTTGAACTTGTTCATTGAGTGCGGTGTTTAAAATTGAAACCTTAGCTGTCTAACTTGCTGGGTTACAAATAACCCAGCTTGGGTGTTTTCACAATAAGCTGTCGTTGGGATCCTGCTAGCTAGCTACATGTAGGCTCCCACTTCTACTCAGAAACGTTGAGCAACTCTGGAAACTCCTGTATTTATACCTATATATATTTGTATAACTGTAGAGAAAGAAAAGTTTGCTTGCTTCCACCGGGATTTTAACTCGGGTCTCAGGCTAGCAGGGCCAGCGCTCTAGCCGACTGAGCTACAGAGGCTCACGGTAGAACTAAGTTCAACTAACGAATACATGTATATATTTTGGGGAAATTTTTAAGTTCTATTTTTCTGATTCTTTTTCTGGATTGTTTTCTGATACATGATGATAGGCATACAGGCATAAGATAATTGTATAATAATGGGCGTCTATTAGTTGAGGTCCGTGTTTGTTTTTCTATAGGCCTGCTGCTTATACAGTTAATGGTGGGAAGCAACATGGAGCTTAAGTCAAATGTTCATTTTATATCATTTTATCCAATTTTAGAAATATTTCTGTCCATATTAGTGGGGGCGGGCCATGGTTCCATGTTTGAGCATTGGACTACGGAGCCCCCTTCACTGTACCTGGAATAGGTTTGATCCCCCTTGTGGACCTAAGGTATATAAGGGGAGTGTTCCGGTGGCTGCAGAGTTTGCGAGGTGGTTTTACGAGGTTTCGTCTCGGTTTTCCACCATACACCGGAAACGCAAATTAAAAATTAATAATAAGTCGTCATAGGTGAAATAGTCTTGAGTACGACGTTAAACACCAATCAAACAAACAAACAAATCCATATTGGTGTGAAATAATTCTCTAATATTTTCCAAAATTTTGTTTTGTTTTCCAGATAGATGTATTACGTTAATCATAACTTGGTCTTTTAGACAGATAATTTGAAACATGAAAGGTCAAAAAGTTACCAAATTAATATGAAAATTATAAGGATTGGACAATTAAACTGGACAAATTTGAATCCCTGTATATATTTTATAAATACACATTTTAAGTCCTGGATGAAGTCTTTTTTCTGAGTCATATATTGTGCAAGCCAGGCTTGTCATACACAGAAAACAGACAGATCTGTGTTACCATAATCTTGTCATTTCGATGAGAATCCATGTTTAGTGGAGGCTAGGAGCAGCTTGTCTTAACATACATGTTGTGTAGCTAGACTGGGCAGAAACCAGCTTATCCCGACCTGGATCTATCATCAAAACATATTCCATGACATTTTCTTGATAATGTGTAGCAGGTGTACAGTTTCTCATTTTACACACTGGATGAACTGCAAATAGACAGCTTTTTTCTCATTTTTCACACTTGATGAACAGCAAATAGACAGCTTTTTTCAGTAGTCGCCATAAATAATATCTTGTGTTATTGTTTGATAAATAGAGGATAGCCTACTAGCGATCCAGGATAACACATTCATCACAAACAACTTGTGTAATTTCTAATCGCCACACACTTGGTACATGCACAAATAGAAACGACATTATGAGATTAATAAATCTGATATCCCAGATCAAGAATTGTATATCCAAATTATATCATAATTTACTTATTTGTGGAATTATTGGTAACAATGCACAGAGAATTCAGTTTGTTTTAGTTTGTATGCAAATAAGAGAGGAGACTACAGTTACAAGCTCGGGTAGACAGCCATGATATTTCCCATTAAGCCAAACCAGGCAAATGTCTGTCCCTAGAAGTATAGTTTAAATTGGCTCGCATGATAAAATGGTGACGTTTACCCATTTTAAGGCCATGTAATTAACTTTTTTAAGCATTGCTGATGAGTTCACACAATGTCATGACAGTATTTTGGGTTTTACAAGGTTTTTTCCCGGTTTTCCACCATACACCGGCAACGCAAATTATTAAGATTAGTAAGTCGTCATACAGGTGAAATACTGTAGCGTTCAACGTTAAACACCAATCTAACAAACCAAAAAATCTATAGTGTGCACTTCAGACTGAACTGGTCTCTGAACAGAATTGTTGCTCCTCGATTTGCTGTTGGCAAGGTCAAGTCAAACAATCGCCCTGAACATGTAACACTAAAACTGCAATTATTGTTAAAATCTTATGAAGCCATCCTATGTATCATGACGTCTTCTGTGTTGCCAGCGCCATTTAAGGTGATTTCCTCGACCAATTAATCTGGCACGCATATTATCCCAATCAAGCAAACAATCCTAAGAGAGCTTGTCTGTCCCAGTGGCTGGATCGAGCCTTGTCATCAATCAAGTGTATATGTATACTGGAACTACATGCACCCTCTTGTATTGCTACTCTGTATCAGTTTGTCATGTTATAAAGCTGTTTCCCATACATGCGGTGTCAGAATCTGGTTAATGCAGATGACACAACTTGAGAAGGCCTACGCAATCAATGCTGCTATACAGACCTACTGTCAGAATCTGGTTAATCCTGATGACACCCAACTTTTTTAGGCCTACGCAATCAATGCTGCTATACAGACCTACTGTCAGAATCTGGTTAATCCTGATGACACCCAACTTGAGTAGGCCTACGCAATCAATGCTGCTATATAGACCTACTGTCAGAATCTGGTTAATCTGGATGACACCCAACTTGAGTAGGCCTACACAATCAATGCTGCTATATAGACCTACTGTCAGAATCTGGTTAATCTGGATGACACCTAACTTGTTTAGGCCTACACAATCAATGCTGCTATACAGGCCTACTGACCGAATCTGGTTAATCTGGATGACACACAACATGAGTACACAATCAATGCTGCTATATAGACCTACTGTCAGAATCTGGTTAATCTGGATGACACCCAACTTGTTTAGGCCTACACAATCTATGCTGCTATATAGACCTACTGTCAGAATCCGGTTAATCTGGATGACACACAATGCAAGTACACAATCTATGCTGCTTTATAGACCTACTGTCAGAATCTGGTTAATCAGGATGACACACAACTTGTTTAGGCCTACGCAATCAATCCTGCTATATAGGCCTACTGTCGGAATTGGGTTAATCTGGATGACACCTGACTTGTTTAGGCCTACACAGTCGATGGTGCTATATAGGCCTACTGTCGGAATCTGGTTAATAGGCCTACTGTCGGAATTGGGTTAATCTGGATGACACCTAACTTGTTTAGGCCTAGGCAATCAATCCTGCTATATAGGCCTACTGTCGGAATTGGGTTAATCTGGATTACACACAACTTGTTTAGGCCTACACAATCAATGCTGCTATATAGGCCTTCTGTCAGAATCTGGTTAATCCGGATGACACACAACTTGTTTAGGCCTACACAATCAATGCTGCTATATAGGCCTACTGTCAGCCTGCATGATGTAGTATGGAATCTTGTCTTTTTGACAATGTTTACACAGGAGTCGGCTTATTTCTTCATTCTTACTTGGTATGGGAATGGCTAATCAATAGAAACCATGGCTGGACAGAGAGTGGCTTACTTTTTGGCTGAATACATTCGTTCAATTTACCATAGATCACATGACTAGAGCGGAACAGTTTCACTTGACCTGATTTATTTATAGTAGCTTCAGTTTGTATAGATACTTATTTGAATTATTAAAACCTTTTTTGCTTAAGACGTACATGTATGCTATTCTTTATTTAAGCATGTACCAAATGGCTGTTGCCTGTATATATATGTGTGTAGGGCCTCGGTGTACGTAGATCAGCACTATGCTGACTGAGTGTATCACTATGTAGGCCTTACTTCACACACTGTAAGTAACGCTTATTATTATTTACTGTCCTTTCTACAGCATTTTTCTTGTCTCAATGTGATATGTTTCAAAACTTTTGACATTGATATTCTTTTCTGCTTTATTATTAATTTAGGCTAGGTCTTCTTTACATGTACATGTATTTTGTTCATACTTGAATATTTAGTAACTGTTGTCTAAATCATTTTTGATTTCGTGAAAGTTCAATTTCCTCAGGGAAACCATTTTTCACAGTTTGCTCCCCCTGTTGGCTACCACTAACAGATTGACCACCATTGGCAGACCAGCTCTTGTCCTCTACCACGCCCCTTGCCCTCGACCGCGCCCCTTGCCCATTATCAAAAAATTTGCATGACTCTAACACAGATTTTGACCTCGGCAATGAACAGTCCGTCTTTTATAGCGGCTGGATAAGCCGCCTACCTTGCCCTGGCACCCTCCTGAGCTGAAGGGCATTTGGAAGCCAACTGGGTGTGGTATGTTTCCCTTTTTTGCCTTTTGGGTCCTATGCTTGCTCTCAGAATAATTTGTTTTGGCTGGAATGGCTCTGCGTCTACGACCAGAGTTGAACCCTAAGCAAACTAAAACTAAAACAAGACTACCAAACAATACCTGATAGGACCCCTCTAGTAGCATATATGTATTCATGCATCGATTTAATCCTTTTGTTTTCGCTAAATCAATGTGTTGCCAAGTCCGATATGATCCTTTTGTTTTCGCTGAATCAATGTGTTGCTAAGTCCGATATCGGCATCATATCGCTATCAAGAGTGTTGTATTATCAGACTTTTGAAATTGTTACCTTTTATCTTTTTCAGAGATGGAACCATGCAGGAAGCCTTGGGTTGTGTCCAAACAATCTTAGATGATTGTGCAAAAGAAAATGCCAATTTTGGAGCGGGTCTGAAGAAGGCAATCAGCATCTCAAACCTCCGGAGCGGAATTGATTTCATGTGCCAGAACATGAATGGTATGTTAACACAGAATTAGGATAAGCCTACTAATAACCAGTGCCAGATTTTTGTGTTGGTCATAATTTCTCGCAACAAACTTGTATTTGTATGTCTGGAATAGGAAATATTACGGTATGGCCTGTGTTTTGTTCGTTCATTACCGTAGCTTTTCTTGTCAGCACTGCGCAGCCTTGATTTTTCAACAGATGTTGACTTCATAGAATGTAAAGCACAAACAAATTACATGAACAAAGTTTCAGTTGTGTAAGTCAAGGTCTCTGTTACTATTAATATATATTTTGCAAACAATCTCTTGTCATCACTGTTGAAACCTTCCTCCTGTGCAAAGAAAATTTGTCCATACCAAGTCTAAATTTAAGCTCACATTTTGAATTTTCCAACTTTGTCGCAAATTGTATATTGGTATTCAGTAATTTTGTGAAAAAAAGTCATATGTTAGTATCTTCTTGTTTCAGTGTTGAAAGAGAATGGAGAATGTGTCCAACTTCAACAAGGGGCTGTTGCAACCTGTGTCCAGGTAGAGACAGAGAAATTCCAGAAAGAGCTGGAGGCTCGTCAAAACAGTGGGCAGATGAAACAGGATGACATCTGGGTACTCTCTTGCGGGTAAGTCAACTAACTCATCTGGGTCGAGTTGACACTTATCTTGAATAAATTTGAATAAATCGGTCTTCGTCTCTACTACGTCTAACCGATACAAAGCACTCGAGCTGATACAAGCACCCAGAACATCACAGTGTAGTGATAACATGTCTATACATGTATATAAAGTCTTAATAGGGTTAGTGTGAGCTGTACTCGCTGCCTGGACATTTTGTAAACATTTAAAGCTGTTTTACTAGGTTTCTTTTCAGTTTTCTGCCTAAAAATTTTTAATAAGTCTTTGTATTAGTGATATACCCTTGAGTCCCATGTTAATTATCAATAAATAAATGTCTCTCTCTCTCTGCCAGATTTATCGACAACCTCTTTGCTTGTCAGCATGAAGTATATGAGAGTAACTGTGGAAAGGAAATTGCCGATGTCATGACCACATTTATGCAAGCTGCCAAGCCCCCTGTTTGTGCGGATTATTCAGGATCCTCCATGGTGAACGCTTCATGGAGTTTACTGGCCTGCCTTCTCAGCCTTTATATCTACCTCGTTAGAGACTAGATCCCTTTGATAACCTGTAATCATCTTAATGTAGCCTCTTGATAATTCAGGGCATTATCCTCCTACTCAGTTCAGATCCTTAAGATCGGCCCTGTAAATATGTACAATAGTTTTAGGAGTTAGTTCACTTGTTGTTGAACTTGCCAGCTACTTTAACCAACATCAGAGAAAACTATAAAGAAACTTTGCGTTATTACTTGTGAGTTTATTCGGGCTAATTCATATTTTTGACACTTTTACAAAGAATTTCTTGTTTATGTTATAATCAGTTTCTATGCAGATCGATTCTGTACAAAGGATGGTGGGTTTTTTTCTCAGTCATTAAGAGCTCAAATCGAAGCCGCTTCGTTTTATTGTAGCCTCAGCTTGCAAAACTACTGAAACAAGCTCTTGTTTTGGTTTGTAACTAGGGTATTATGAAAAATGTTACAATTGTTGAAAACTTTCAATGTTAGATGAAGCTGGAAAACGCCTGTAACATCATTTTTTTTATTTTTATTTACCTAAATGTTTCATGATTCTCATCATTATCTAAAGCTTCTGATTTTTTTTATGATAGAATAAGTGACGTTCCAACCACAAGATGCTGGTTTTGTAAACAGCAACTTTGCTTTTAAATAGCAGTTCTAGTTTTGCTTCCTTTTTTGCATGTGGTGTTACTGTCTTGTATTTCAAACTTAGTTAATGTCGGATAAAGTAGACAGCACTTTTTCGGTTAGTGAAGTCATTTATTCTGCATGGTAATACATACTATTTTATTAAATGTAACCATCTGATTAGTGTAATTAGGTGTCAGCAGTTGATATTGACCCTTGGGTTAGAGGAGTGTGGTTTTATGAAGGGTTCCATATACCTGAAAACTCACCCCTTACATCCCCTAAGCCTTGAGGTTGCGTGGTGACCCGCTATTGATGAGATATCACACTAAATGTGACTAGCTAAATGATCTATGTTGTGTCCTGTGTTGTCTTAAAGGATTGTACCCTTTTGTCCGGCACACTATTCAATGAGTGAAATTATATTAAGTATGATGAATGTGGCATAAAACACTAATTAATCAACATGGCTTTCAAGCCTATTCAATTAGATCATATAGTTCTAAGTTTTATGTTCTAGATCATATAAGTGCAGTTTGAGACTGACTTAACCCTGTTATAATGGGGCATCCGAAAAAAATTAATAAAACACCTTACGAAATATGGTCGCTGCAGAATATAGGCCTACTCCTAGCTACTGATATTACAGTTCTGCAGATTCAATTAAGTGCATTTGAGGTTGTTACCACGATGAGAGGCCAGTTGCACTATTGGGTACACCACTGAATGGTCTGATCAAAGCAAACATCTGGTCAGGTACACCATTGATTGGTCTGATCAAAGCAAACATCTGATCAGGTACACCATTGATATAGACAAAGGTTTTCTACAGTGATGCCGTTTTGCTTTCCTCCTTCCCAATCATTGTACTATGTCCATTTGACAGTTTTTTTTGTAGTTTTATTTGAGAAAAAAATTAATAAAACACCTTACTTCCATCTTGAGAGTGTTGTGTGTTGACTGTTTAACGTGTTATCAATAGTGGCTTTAGGGTGAGGTTTTTAGGAGTATGCTGTTCCCTGGTGCTCGCTAAGCTAATGGGCACCTGTATGATGACAGCTATTTGACTGTGTTGCTACTTAAGCTAAGGGGCATTCGAACGCTGAGTTGTTTGTGGTGCTCTCTAAGCTAAGAGGCATCCAAACGCCAAGTTGTTTGTGGTGCTCTCTAAGCTATAAAGAGGCATCCTGAACCCGAGTTTGTGTTGCTACTTAAGCTAAGGGGCATTCGAACGCTGAGTTGTTTGTGGTGCTCTTTAAGCTAAGGGGCATCCTGAACCCGAGTTTGTGTTGTTACTTAAGCTAAGGGGCATCCGGAAGCTGAGTTGTTTGTGGTGCTCTCCAAGATAAGGGGCATCCGAACGCCGATTTGTTTGTCATGCTCTCAATCTTGAACCCGAGTTTGTGTTGCTACTTAAGCTAAGAGGCATCCGAATGCCAAGTTGTTTGTGGTGCTCTCTAAGCTAAGGGGCATTCGAACGCCAAGTTGTTGGTGGTGGTGCTCTCTAAGCTAAGGATCATCCTGAACCCGAGTTTGTGTTGTTGCTTAAGCTAAAGGGCAGTCGAACGTCGAATTGTTTGTGGTGCTCTAAGCTAAGGGGCATCTGAACGCCGATTTGTTTGTCGTTCTAAGCTAAGGGGCATCCTGAACCCGAGTTTGTGTTGCTACTTAAGCTAAGGTGCATCTGGAAGCCGAGTTGTTTGTGGTGCTCTCTAAGGTGCATCTGGAAGCCGAGTTGTTTGTGGTGCTCTCTAAGCTAAGGATCATCCTGAACCCGAGTTTGTGTTGCTACTTAAGCTAAAGGGCATTCAAACGCCGAGTTGTTTGTGGTGCTCTCTAAACTAAGGTGGATCTGGAAGCCGAGTTTTTTGTGGGGCTGTCTAAGCTAAGGGGCATCCAGAACCCGAGTTTGTGTTGCTACTTAAGCTAAAGGGCATTCGAACGCTGAGTTGTTTGTGGTGCTCTCTTAGCTAAATGGCATCTGGAAGCCGAGTTGTTTGTGGGGCTGTCTAAGCTAAGGGCCATCTGGAAGTAGAGTTGTTTGTGGTGCTCTGTGATTGTCTGATAGTTCCCAGTGACGTGGACTATTTCCACTTTACAATGGACTATTTCTACTTTACAATGGACTATTCGCGAGAGCACGAGTCTTTAACCAATACAATGTTGGTACATTTTTTGATCTTTTGGAAGAACTAGTTGACAAACATCTCTTCCACCCGAATAATATATATAATGTCGATGAAACTGGAATGACTACCGTGCAGACGAAACCATCAAAAGTCTTTGCATTGGGCGTCAAGTTGGAAGTCTTGTGTCGTCTGAAAGAGGTCAAATTGTCTCTGTTGAAATATGTATGAGCGCTACCGGATCGTTCATTCCACCACTTTGTATCTTCACGCGTCAGAGGATGAAACAAGAGCTTATGAACGGAGCCCCACCCGGATCCATCGTCGGGTGCCATAAGACTGGATGGATGAAAATGAATAGGCCTAAGGCTATCTGCACCAGATGGTTTCAACACTTAATCGAAGCGTCTGGTGCATCTAAAGAGAACAGGGTGTTGTTGATTATGGATAGACATTCTACATACACAGGAATATTGAAGCCATTGATCTGCATGGCCAGAGACAACGGAGTGGAATTATTGTGCCTACCCCCTCCTTGTTCCCATAAGCTTCAACCATTCGAAAGTTAGCTTCATGAAACCCCTGTCTACTTAGCCTACTATGACCAGGAGATGGAAAAATGTTTGAGGAACAACCAGGGCGTATTGTCACCTCATTTCAGGATACAGAGCTCTTCGGTAGGGCCTATCTACGAGCAGCGACAGCACTTACAGCAGCAAATGGGTTCCGTTGAACTGGAATTTGTCCTACCAACAGACATGTTTTACAAGCAGAGGCTGAAAACAACAGATCTCTCCGAACGTGACCTGACTGAACAATAGGAGCTGACTAGTGAAGCGGAAGATGTGGAAAACCCGACAGTCTGTAATGTGTCTGAAGATAAAATACAATAAATCCAGTCTACAGTGCCTGGGAGGCCTTCGCTGAACATCGACATTCTCTCTATCGATGAAATCTCGCCGTCCACCTCTACCCAGCATGAAAGTTTTGCCCCGATAAGTAGGTTATCTGCAGTAGCAGTTATAAGCTCCGCTATTTCCATAGCCTGTTCAAGCCGACAGCTGCATACCCCAGAATACATATCTTATTTGAACGATCCGTCCTCAAACTCAACCAATAATAGACGAGACTAAGTGGCTCTCCTGACCAGAAGTCCTTAAAAGGCGACGCTTTTGGAATCAATGAGGGCCAAAGGCACAACTTTACAACAGGATGCAGGGCAACAGGACAAATTACCACGTCAGAAGCAGCAAAGAGGAAAGGTCAATGACAGTGACGCCGAGTGTATCTTCTGCGGCGAGTTGTGGAGCCGAAGTATGGACGATGGCATGATCCAGTGAATTAGCTGTCACGAGTGGGATCACCCTCAGTGTGCCGGAGTTAATTTGAAGGATGATGGATTTATTTGTGATTTTTGTATTTTATTGAAGTCAGATTTTCTAAGCTATTTGCGCGTTTACGTGCATGGATGTATTTTAGAATCAGTTACATTCAACTGTCATTGCTTCGTTTATTGATTATTGGATAAACCATTTCTTTTTATCATTAATACTAAAAAAAGGTTCATATGGATTTCAACAATTTTTAAACAATAAGTATTTCTCTTCCACTTCGTGTTCAGCATAACATAAGAACGTACGGTTTCTCTGATAAGTCTTGAAGGCCTATAATACACAAGTAGTCCTACCGGTGTTGTAATTCCGAAAACAGATAACGTCATACTGGCTCTATCGTAAGACAGTTTATTTCCTCATTAGCAATCAACACAAAAAAAAATAAAAAATTCTTCAAGATTTAAATGAACAAGTACAAACAAAGATGGGCTTTGAGCCGAAGACAAATATTGATTACATATGGCAATAGATCAATGAAATAAGATATTCTCTTAGGTTTGTTTGGTTTATGTCTAAAGACAGTATGGGTACACCTTGATTCTTTCCAGGTGGCAAAGTACGGTGTTGATACGTCGAACAAATATGAAGCTCTTAATGTTTGGAATTACAATACTTGTAGATAAGACAATATATATCATTGCAAACAAATTTATAAGTGTATGCTTTGGAAATGAGTTTTAAATTCAGAACACGGAATGTTACAATATAGGCCTAAAATTCACAAGGAGGATACAATTTCTGAAGTTAATAACAACTGTGTATTTAAGCGTTTTCCCCAAAACATTGTTCTTTAAATAAATGACATCGACATCGGTTGTGTATTTCTCTACAAGAAGAGACTGAATGTTTTCTCTGTGTCAATATGAAACAAGTGTTCCATTTTGCCCCCAACACCGTTTCATTTTACCCCGTGGGGTGGGCAAAATGGATCACTTTTCGAAACTCACAATTGTGATTCTCGTCATTAATCAACATTGAGCCATGCAAATTACCATATGCTGAAGAAAATGGCGACATCCAACCAGCAGAATGGACGTTGGTGGTCTTGTGTTAATATAATTCCCCCCAACAATTTCTAAAGTTACTCTAAGGATACTCTAACCCCCCAACAGCTCAAAATTTTGGATTTTTTATTATAGCAAATTCAAAAAGTTGAGATAGTGATCTTTATCCTAGAGCAGACCCGGTAAAAATATTTGAATTAGAAGACCGTTAACTTTGATGATAAAATTTGACTACATTATTAACAACAGTGGTGTTTGACAGTCAATTAAATACAGATAGCTGGAGAGGATTAACAGTCTACTAGCCCATGCCCGCTGTGCATATATGTGTATCAACAGTCTCCTTGCTTGTGTATTGAGAATGTTAGTTAGAACATGGATTGTACAAGAGACTCCATGGTTAGAACTACGATTGTCTCCATTCACAGTCCATAAGGGGATTATACCATATTTAGCAGCTTTGAGGTTTTTGAAGGACTTTTTTAATTTTTAACAAAATAATGTTCATTGTTATAAAAAAAAAAAATGGTTTAAACTGTTTACATAACACTTGGCATGGTTGTCTTCCGGGGCACTTATTATCAGCTGTGTATTGGCTGTC
>JAVFBZ010067975.1:4959-18563 GCA_032466195.1 Katharina tunicata | reverse complement strand
CAGTGATTATTCTCGAGTAAAATTAGCAGTGATTGTACTCGAGTTAAGTTAGCACTGATTATACTTGAGTAAATAAGCAGTGATATGAATACTACATGTTGAACTAAATGAAAGGTTTTTTTGTTACATTAAAACTTAAGCTGCTGTTAAATTTAACCTGCTATCTCCCATGCGGGTGGTTGGGTGGGAGCGTCCTGTGCCCTGGTGCGCTCTGAGCTAAGGGGCACAGGATGCCGATTTGTTGTGGTGTCCTGTTATGTTAATGTTACGTAAATGTTTTGTCCTGTCTTGCATGTTGCCAGCGTCGTTTGCGGTCGGTGGTTTCCTTCACCGATTGAGCTGACACGCCGTCATATAAGTGAAATAGCCTTGAGTACGGCATAAAACCCCAATCAAACAAACAAACAAGCTATCTCCATAAATGATAGGTGTTGCGATTGTTATTTTGAAACTAAAATGTGTAATGATCTGAAGACATGCTTAGGTTTATAGCATTGAAAGAAGTAAATGGCAGAATCAGAAGATTTAACGTGATTAAATATTCTTATTCAGATCTTGAATTTTTAAAACAATGTTTCATGACTACTGGTAATTTGATTATCTTGGCATTTTGTCAATGGCTAATGCCTTGTTTGACCCCCCCTAACAGACGCCAAAGATCTTTTTGTATCTTTTGTATTGAGATAATATGTTTTGTTAAAACTATTTTTTGAACTAGAGCTGAAAGAACAACTTATTTTAATCTCATGCCAATATTCTAAATAGAAAATGAATACCTCTAATGTTATTTTCCAATGACAGGTCTTGGTTGCTCCACGGTGATCTCCCCTGAATCCGCTGCTCTTCAAGCTGCACAGATACTGGCTCTTTCTGATCATGTGATCTGGGCCAAGCTCCGAGCAAACCAAGCTAACACCTGGATTAACCTCAAAGTAGCAGATAAAAAGGTTCGAAATGACAAATAAACAATCCGAACTACTCATTATTGATAGATAGAAAGATTAATTTTCTATGGAAAGCATTTATTTTCATTATCTGTTAATTTTCTGTCATAAAAATGATTTCTATTATTTTGAGGTTCCATGATATTCCCAAGCTCTCAGAAGTGCTAAATCTAATGTTTTCTTTGAATGGTGTTATACGTACGCTAATTTAATAGCAGTTTTTCAGTTGATTAGTTCTCATTTCTCCATTTCTCGTATAAACTTTCTCATAACATACAGCAATTGTCTCGCAATAAATCATTGTTCATAATAAAGTTATCGTCAGTCAGTCTTTGAAATGCAGGCTACAAAGATTTTTAACATGTTGTCTAAGCACTGTGCACAAGTTGGCTTGATTGCAGGATAAGTTCAGTTCAAATCATATATGTTTGCTGGCCTCCTTGATTTCGTTCTGAAAAACGGCTAAATATGGCATAAGTCACTAATCAATCTATCTTGATTCTGTTTGATTGTCAAATTTAACTTCTATTGATAAAGAGCTTTGTTACAGAAACATGAAAAAAAAAGTTGTGTTCTGGACAGAGAAAAAACATGTCACGTGTTATTTTGTTTTATTTGGTGAGCTTTCAGATAAACACGCTTCTCATAACTTATTAAACCCTTCTGCTGCTAGTAAGATCTAAACTATTAAGATGTCAAATGTGGGAAGTTTTATCTTTCCTTAATGATTTTCCAGCTCTGACAATATAATTAGTTTGTACCCACCAATACAAAAGTCATAATAAGTATAACCTTTCTTAGTCTAAGTATTAGTTGCTGTTTGGCACGCCCAATTCTACTTGTAAAGTAAAATGAATAGTCAAAAACGCAATGAAAATTTGGCTTGATAAATGCATTGTATTCATGGCAGACTGGAAGCATGAAGAGTAAAGTTTAAAATGAACATGAAGTTTACGACGATGACAACAGTGATAATCAACAGTCCTTTACAATCACATCTTTGGTTTAGGTGGACTCTGTATACCAATAAATCACAGTAATACTAGGTTTTCACATTAACTGGATAATACAAGTAAACCCTGTCCAGATCAATGTCTGGTACATTCAGTTACAAAATAATTAAAGCTGTACTCAGTTCAAGACGACATATACAGATGTAAGCAGTACGGTATGGGTTTTTTTTCCACAAACGTGTTTCTTACACCAAAAAAATCCATTAAATCTTTCGTATATACGTTAAATGTTCTTCATTTACGTGGAAAACAATTTGATGCTTACTTAAAGACATATAATTGTTCTCTAAGATCAGAATGTTAGAATTGAAGGAATTTGGTTACAGACTGTGAAGATGAAGTCTGATGGACACCAACAAAATGATCTCATATCCATACATACATGTATATGGTTAGATGTAAGTATGGCGTAAAACCCCAATCAAAACAACAGCGAAAATACATAGCCCCTATATTGACAACAATTTTTCACAATTTTTGATTTGAAATGTGCTCGCCAATGTTATATACAACTTAACCTTAGGTAGATATTGGATTGATATATAAACTAGTCCACAAACGTGCATCAAGACAATGATATATGCCTGCCTTATAAACCTGACAATACGATATGTGTAATGGATATATAAAAGCATAAATAGTAAAATGGGTGAAATGAATTTCCAATGACGAAAACATTCTGCCAGTTCAAGGGTTGCATTCACCATCGAGTCGTTAACGTTTCCAGGTAAATACCATAATTCATACACTAAAACCCACTATTCGTCAGACGAGCTTATGAATAATATACAATAACATTAAGAAATGGCAGCGTGAGCTAAATAAGAAATCCCTCTTCCGGTTATACAACCTTTATAGTTATTAACGTTTTGGAATCCCAGTCTCTGAAAACGTTCCCCTATTTTAGTCTCCAATATAACAATTGCCCTGACACAGCGAGTATATATCTTTGCCTTATCTCGTGATATCACTTGGTCGCCGTCAAATGTTGTGTGCGCTGTTTATAATAATACTCAGGTTTGCCCCGCTTTTCAGAAGACCTCATCGGTCGGACTGTTTCCATTCTGTGCGTTCTGAAGACTGAGTTGAACCCCTTTTCGGCCAGGGAAATAGCGAGACCCTTTATCCAACGCTGTGGACTGAAACATTAAAGAGAAGGCAAACAAGTGTATATTGTTTTTAGAATGTTACGGACACGGTTGTGACTTTTTTTTTTAATATCGAAGAAACTGTCAAAATGTTACCTTTAGAAAACTAGGATACCACATTAACTCGAAAAAGCCGAAATAGTATTTTATAGTAACTATTATCTACCTAGTTTTTTGTCTTTGGAAAACTAACCACCTGTATACACACCACGAGAATTTGAAAAGAGGCATATATCTGCGAAAACGATATCTTCAAGAATAAGTTATTGTCAACCATTGCCACGATGTGGATGACATGGAAACCAAGAACGAATCCATAGCTAGAACACATCTTGAAGGATGATTCCAAGAACGTGGCTTCTGTCATTAAAATCTTGACGTTTTCTTCCAAATCATCATTCAACTTTTCACTACAATTTACTGTCATAGCTTTTCGTCAGGTCATACGGTTACTCTCATCAAATTTCAAACAGTTATGGATGTTATGTTTTCAATGTACTCCAACCGGACTAGATTCAGGCATTTGAATTTTAAATGACGTACCGTTATAAGGGCTATCCCAGCTGCTGTAGACTTTGGTTTCCGCACGAAATGTGAGTTCAATTCTTTTCTGATACCGGTGTGTATGTCCGTGTCTCGGGCAGTGTCGTCCTGGAATATACAATACATCAAATAGAAGCATTAAGAGGGCTGTTCTTATCTTGGTTATGTTCTTTATTTTTTGTTAAAACAATTTATTAAACTTCGAAGTAGGATTAGACTACAAGACAGTCTTGCAACGCAATTGGTCGTAACTTATAATATAACCAAATACACTAAAGTCTTGTTCGGTGATGCTCGGGCTATTATTCCGGAGTATGACTATATTTCACTCTTAATTGTATGCTATTTCAAAATTATTCCGATAAAGTTAATCATGGATACTAGTTACAGTTAGGTCTCCCAATCACGGTATACAACCATCTACAAAGTTTCGATTATCAGCATTGTGAGTATAGGCTTAGTACTTACAGAGACCCAGGGGTGCTGCAGGACCTCGGCCGCTGAGAATCTTTGCTCTGGATTTACTTCTAACATAGAGGAGATCAAATCCTAAAACACGCAAATAATTAACAACAATGAGAACGATTCCATATAACCAAATTAAACCTATATCGGAACAGGTTCAGCTGGAGCTTTCTGTGCCCTATATTGCTTTCTGAGCTAAGGGAAGTCAGTTTGTTTGTGGTGTCCTATTTTAGGTGCTGTGAACGTCTTGTCTTTTATTGTTGTTTTGGGTTGTTTTTGTTTTTTCTCATTGTTCACGTGGTTGTGCTAATAGGCCGCCATGTAAGTAAGGTAACTTTAAGTACGACATTATTGAAACCCCGATAAAACATGTAAGTATAGGAAGTATTTATTTTGTACCTTACTATCGTATTAAATTGTGCGTTCTGTGAAATATTTTTCACACTGCATGGAGGAATCGAACGAACAAAATTAGCCGTCTACTTTTATTCTTTAAAACCGGTGTTTTTCCAATAGGCTGTTTGGTATATTTTTGAATTATCTTGTTTCCTCTTCAGCTACGTTGATTTGTGCAAGAAAAAAATCATACACGTCTATTACGAAAATGTATTGAACAAGTTCGAAGATCAAGGTCGTGGGTTCAAGTTTACTGTCATTAAAGCAATTTCTAGAATAAGTTTGCCCCAGTTTAGAGAATGAAAGTACGATGATAGGCCATACTGTGAAGCATCTTTTGATATTTCGTTTTGTGTCAGCACTATTTGGTTCATATTATAACAAGACAGCTCGCTATCCAAATATACGTATCTAAACATACCTTTGCGGAGTCGGATACTTCATCCCAGAACGGAGAAGAGAATTCAAACTCCCCTTTCATGATCTTGTCGAACAGATCTTCATGGTTCTCAGAGTGGCTGGAAAACGAATTAAATTCATTAACAGGACCAAATAATGACAATTAGGTAAAAGTGTAAAGTAAACAGTGTAACTTGTTAGTTGTCATAATTCAGTGATTGAAAGTAATGCCATATAGAGTATCAAAGTGTAGTGCTGATTTAGCGCCACTGTGTCAGAACCTTATCTACAGAAAGATGACTGACCTATATTTCGCGAAGCATTCTATTGCGGGCCTGCAGCTCGACTCGTGCCTGTTAGTTCGTAATCCAAACGACCAATAAAAAATCTTCAATTTTTTTCTCTTTGTAGTCTTGAAAGAGAACGGTGTATATACGCGTGCATGGGCAACCTTAATTCCCATGACTTCTGGATCATTGATATCCCACCTACCTTACAAAAGGGGGAAATCCACACAGAAGTATATACGTGATAACCCCAGCCGCCCACACGTCTATCTTTAAACCATACCTGTTCAATAAATCACAAATTTATCATGCTGTTGTATATTGTATAATTGCATTAATGTGCTTGGTTTAAAGAGTAAATAATAAAGGTAGATTCTATATAAAGCTCGCGGGTGGCTGGGTGGGAGTTTCCTGTGCCCTGGAGCTCTCTGAGCTGAGGAGCATCAGGAAGCCACTTGTTGGCGTGCCCGGTTTTTCGTCACGTACATTACCCGTGTTGTCTTGCCAGTTTTGTTAGTGTAGTTCCATTCACCGATTGAGCTGGCGCACTGTTACAGGAGCGAACTAACCTTCAGTATGGTGTAAAACACCTGAAAACAACTAGCTATAAAGCTCTACATAATTTAAGGTATAATATAATGCACAATATTTATGCGTTGACATTTTAGTTTCAGTATAGGTCTTACCTGCTTTTCAATTATACATCTAGCCTTATAAATCAATATAACACGTATTCTGGATGTTGCTCGGAATTCTGAGTTGTTCAAGAAAAGATAACCTACCCAGATTCCTCGAGGATTTCCGGTGCCACATAAGTAGGTGTTCCACAGACTGTGAACAGGACATCCCGGGCAACCGTGGCTAAACCAAAGTCCCCCAACTTCAACGATTTGCTGCCGTCTGGATGTTCACATACCTGCAATATAAATAATATGATTGGGCTGTGTTTGGCATATAAGTGTTATGTGCTATCTTAAACCCAGTTATTATGTAGTCAGTACAAATTGACGACTGGTTGGAGGCCGTTATTATCAAACCAAGTACTCCAAGTCAATTAATTATATAGGAATAAGCTTAGGACCATATCAGTCATTCAGAGAATGACGGTAAGTATTCTACCGTGTCCCAATCGATGTACTTTGTAACAAGAAGGAACATGTAGAGATGCGCCTTTATAGGTTATCCAGAACAACTCGAGATTCAGATCTATCTAGAAACTTGTCTCTGAGAATTTATCTAGAACATGAGATGATTTATCGGTTTTTATTAGTTGATATCCCTATGCCAGTGGGATTACTCTTGAACAAATATATACAGCTTACGAGTAGGTTTTCTGGTTTAACGTCACGATGCACAATGTTAAGAGAGTGTAGGTAGCGGAGAGCACTGGAGAGGTTGTACATCATTCCGCTGGCATCTCGTTCTGTGTACTTAGTAGCTGAGGCGATGGCGTCAAATAAATCTCCACCCTGCAAACAATATAAAACAAAAAAATTATCATTATTAACATCAGTATTAAGTTAAAAGTTCCATCGAAACCAAAAATAACAGATGGCCATATAATGGAATCTTGTTTAAGTGGAATTTAGAAGCTGTGTACATAACAAAAACATGACTTTATGGATCATATATACCCCGAAGTTGAAAATCCATCTTAGTCATGTTTTTGTCATATTGTGGTAATCCTTTTCCAGCGAAGTAAGGAATGCTGTCAGGAACGAAACATTTAAACAGAAAGCTACGATTGTGGGTTTTTTGACATCGTCTTTCCTGGAATGAAAATTATTTTTATTAAGTCTTGTGGAGACGGACGAGAAACGAAAAAGAAACAATAATATGTCGAGTGTGTAATATTCGGGAGACAGAAATGACGAGCAGAAAACCAATTCTCCGGTATTGTCGGATATAAAACCAAAGAGATTTGAATCGGGCGTACCTTGACTAATTCCATGATCAGACATAATTCCTCCGGGTAATCAAACTCCTCTATTAACAGAATGATATTGCCGTGTTTGACCCTCCGTAATATCCACACTTCGTTCTCTATCATTTGTTCCTATAAACGACATGTTTTATCATTTAAAGCTAATAACAGACAAAAGACATTTCCAAAATGTAAGAAAATTTCATGAAGTGATACAAAAATATACCAAAACGTTTTTGGTTAACTTCCCATTGTATGCAGACTTCACTGTCCTATTTAATTGACTTGTTTAATTTATTTATTAGATTTGTGTTGAACTGTCATGAAATTTCATTTGTATGATGACAATATACAGTCGGTGTTTAAAACTGAGAACAAAATTCGTAGCAGCCCCAATCTCCGCATGCATCCACTTTACTTTCGAAGTAAAGATATATGGCTTTAGTTGCGCCAATATGTTACAAGATCTAATAATCAGAGAAACAATTCCTACCTTGCCTCGACATTTGTTCTTGTTGATGATCTTTAAAGCATACTGTTTATCGGTCTTGCTATATATACAAAGTAAAGAAAACAATAATGATCTCCAAAAAGATTAAAATTAAACACGCTTCCGGAAAACCGGAGATTTTTAATATCTTAACATATTTATATTCGTTAGTTCTACCGTCAGCCTCTGTAGCTCAGTCGGTTAGAGCGTTGGCCCTGCTAGCCAGAGGCCCGAGTTCGAATCCCGGCGGAGGCAAGCAAAATTTTCTTTCTCTACATTTATACAAAAATATATTTATTACTCTTGACAAAAATATATATATATATTTCATGATGATTATTCATCGGTTTTAATTGGTCGATATCCCTGTGCCAGTGTTGTTACTCTTAACAAAAATATATATATTTGTATAAATGTAGAGAAAGAAAATTTGTCTTGCCTCCACGGGATTCGAACTCGGGTCCATATAGGCATATAGTAATGTCTTTAAAAAAAATACGAAGTTCATAACGGCTCGAAACTAAGTACGGGAAAAAATCGTTGTAACTCATCAAATTATCCAGCACCCACCTGTCAATACACTCTTTAACAACAGCAAAGTTTCCTTCGCCTATCACTTTACCGACTTTGTACTTCTGAGTTAGAGATGACAGAGATCCATTCGTGTCTGAAAAACACATGTAAATCCGCCGATTAATGTACATTTCTATCAATAATTAAACGCCTCAAGGTCATGAACCCGGCGAGATCAAAAGCTTTACTTGAGGCAAACGAGGAAAAATGGCCGGCCTTCCTTACGCTGAATTCGAATTATTGCATGATTTCTCCTGGCTAATACTAGCCTTAAACCAACTTTTAGTTTATGCACAAACTTCAAAGTTGGTTAAAATCAAGGCAATCGGAATTTGTTGTAAAACCCTAATTTTGAATGCTTATGTTACTTTAAATACGCCAACATATAAAACTCTCGCGATAGATTCTGCCTCATACTGACAAAAGAAGATTTTTTACTTTACTACTAACCTTTGTGTGCATAGCCATTTGTCTGCCTTGGTTTGATCTAAAAGTAACATGATGAAGAGGTTACAATTTTTTAGAGAACGTCAATTATGTTTTTTCTAACAATACAGTTTATATTATTTGTTCCCAGGAGAAAAGCTCAGACGGTGAAGCCCTTGTTACAGATAAGTAAACCCCATGCAGCTAGCCATCCGGATATTTCCAGTCTCCAACGTATGTACAAAATACATGTTCCATTACAGTCAAAGCTCCTCAAACGACAGTAAACTGTTATGGATTATTTACTAGAACACCATGCAGATGGAGACAAAAAGTATGTATCCATAAATATATAAAGACTGTGTAACTCACTGGTGTGGGGGTTGATGAGCCGGGTCGGGCCCGTCTCACCTGGGGGGACAGGGGAGACCTGGGTGAGGAAGAACCTACAAACATTTAAATCGATTAGGCCTAATAGAATAACTAAACTGAAGTAAGACTAAAAATGAACACAATCCTATAATCATATCTATCTATCTCTCTAGCTATCAAACAAAATGATCCACCTAATGCAATTTACAGGCTTTGGTCAGATTCGGTGGTTCTATAGACCGTTCTGCAAATAAGAGATTTCAATCTAACACAATAAACAGACGTACAGACAGACATACATGGCATGGTTTCATGTGAAAATTGAAAGTAAAACTTTCCGTATTTTAATTTAAAATCTAGCAATAAATTCCCGGATTATCGACCAATCCATGTCGGTTAACCTTTTTTCTTTCGTCATATAGGTTTATTTGACTTCGTTATGAAGTATTTTTTTCCGTTAACTTTGTATTATTATTAGGATATACATATATACGTTCAATGGATCTGTTAAGAAGACCCATATATAGGTAAAGGAACTATATTTGTTTCCAAGAACCATAAGCAACACATCCGAGAGATCTTTATAAATAAAACTGACTTTGGGATTTTTAATTTGTATAAGATATACCACACAGAAACATGCTAATTTGTATAAGATATACCACCATAAACATGCAAGGACAAATAGCTTTCTGAGACTGATTGGTGCTGGATACAGAGAGCAGATGGTGGAACTATAGTAGAATAACATCAGAGTAATAGCACGACAGTTATTCATCAGCAAGAAGATTTCATTACACAACTCTGGTCGATATAGCGTGAGGAGAATATCTCAACTGGCATTACAGACCTTCAGTAAGACTCCTGGTGGATGACGACTGGGAGCGCCGGGGGGATTTTGGTGAACGAAGCGTGATTATATCCCGAGACTTGGCGCTCGATGAACGGTTATAGGCCGTCACAAACTTCACCTCTGGGAAAAACAACAGAGAGTTAGGGTTAGCATAGATACCTTAGGTACAAGAATTTATTGCCCACAAAGGAATGATGATCAACAGCGTATTATTAAATGGTACTATTAAGGATAGGACGAACGAATGTAACAAAACACGCTTATTACGCTACTCTATTGAGTCATCAAAATAAACAAGAGAATTAAGGTGAGGCATAACGTTACGAAAGCTCCAAGTGTTGTTTCGAAAATATGTACGTGTATCCTCGACCCGCTTGTGTGAAATATGTGGGTAGCATTCTTAACCTTGTCACATTAGAAAATATATTAACACTCGAATTAATGGGGATACGATGTTGATTGATGATACAAATATTAAAATAAAAATTTTCAATAAATCAATTGGGGAGGCGTGTGTAGGCTGGGAGCTATAGGAAAAGATGATTTGTCAAACTATTGATAATATATGTCTTTTTAAAATATGCTGAGAAACGAATATGCCTTCACTTTTAGACATGAAGTGACACGGATTACTTTGTCTTTTTGGTAACTTGTGGCAACCAGGTAAACACTCACGTGGTTGTCATGGTAATTTGTCACGATGGCTTCCTGTCTGACTTCAGTGATTACTGAGACCAGTGGAGACATTGCCATATGGTTGCTTGAGGTGACAATATATAGTTGGTATCATACGATAATAGCGACCGTCTAAAACATGACAATAAGGAACGTGAGATCGACGCTATTGGCAATTTGTTGGAGCTGTGATAAATCTTTGATTAGAATTAGAATATCATCTTTAATAACTTACCATTCTCATCAAGATCAAAATCATCTGCTGCATATTTCTCATGACCATAAGCCACGAACACAGTCTCGTCTCCAAAGAAATCCATTAACGAAGAAACCTATTGATATAGAAAATGATAGCAAATATAGACGATTACCGGTATCTCTACTGATGGTGATCACTTTTATATGATATATTTTTTATATAACATCTTTAGGCCACTGCTCAGCATGTAAAGATTAACCTAAACATTTGAAGCGATCATCCAAACATTACACGCCTTGTTCCAGTGTGAACCGGGCCAATTAGCTTCCAATCTATGCAGTTCAGCAGGAACTGGTTGCTTTGAGGAATTTAAGTATTAAAATTTCAGTTCCTTATGGGATATTCAACATTTATTTACCATATCATTTTGAATACATATGTATTGTATAGCAATAGGAGATTTGGAAAAGCGTGTAAGCCCCAATAAAACACCTTTGGATCATTGGTTAATATCCGTATATGTCTTTGGGGAGAATGGTTCAGACACCGTAGGCTGTAGTCTAGTGAGTATAGTTCTGTATACATAGAACCTCCACAGATAGGTAGAATTGTAATAATTAAATTGGTGAAGCAAACTCACTTGGCGTTTTTCCCAACGTGAGCATGGCTTACTGGGGAAATGTCAGCATTTGCTGAAAACCAGACTAGAAGTGCCGCCGATGCTATGTAACGGATTAGAAAATCAATAGATGTCGCCAGAAGATCTGATTTCCACGGATTTCCACTGTTTGTTTCCTATAAATTCTGTCTGGACGCTGACACCCATACATGCTGCAGGGTATTAGGTATTATACTACATATATATAGTAATCCACCTGAATGGTAATTCACGCTGTCAACTCAGTCCTTAAAGTACAAACATGCCCAAATATTGGAACAATGATCGCAAAGGACGTCAGAGAATAAAAACTCGCTGTTCTGAAAAATACAGCTAACACTTGAAGTACTGTGGCTCAAACCATACAACTATTCTTGTGCCACTTTCAAACGCTGTGAATCAAGATAAAAACATCAAATAATCTGGTACCAAGTGTATTTGTAGAGCTAAATCTATATACAGTATACAGAATACTCAACTGTTTGATTAACATTTCATCAACAGACCATCAACAGACCGTGCAAATGACGAAAAGACTAACTGGAAACAGCTGAACAGCCGGCTGCAAAATTGTTACAAAAGTATAACCCCATTAGACCGAGTCTATATATAGCCGTGGCACAATTAAACGGATGATGTTCAACATATTTTGGTAATCTAGCACTTGTTATATCAACGTGTTATGAAAGAACCCGGTCACACCCCAATATGAGCTGATTCTTCAGCTGTGTAGAAAGGTCAAATTTACTGGCGACAGCTGATCAGTCGGTTTGATTCCAGACATAGTGAATATTGATATGCGTTAAGCGGATATTGATTACAGGATGTTGATAGTCTGTCAGTCATTGGAGTATAAGAACAGTTTTCGTGCACAATGTTAGAACCCGGATAGGGGACTTCCGACATGTTTTATAATCTACTGTAGTTTGTTTTAATATATAAAGACACTGCTATGTCCATGGACACTGCAACTGGTTACTTACTGACATTCCACTAATGCCTATTGATCACTTTCCCCTAATATACCGGTCTCCAGGCTTAAACATTTGGTTTAACCAAGATTAACATATATTTTCAGTCTTAAATAAGATAACGATTTGTCATTGGCCAATAAAAGGTAAGAGAACCACATTACCTAGCTGGTAAATACATGTAGTAATCAGACTGGAAACACAGTAGTGTGCAAACAACCAAAGAAGAAGCCTACAAACCAAATTCTGGGAGTTAGATCTGCACGGTTCCAACTGTTGTTCAGAATACCGTGAACAGAACACAGTGATGAATTATGGGTACCAGGTTATATTTATATTACGTAGGACAACGGATCTCATGCGTTGCCGTTTCAGTTGTCGTTGGACTTCTCAATTGTCTCCAAGTAGTGTAACGATATTGTTTTAAATATGGTTTGATTGTTGGATTGGGTTGACTGACGAAAGCTGATTGATCGAATAGAGATTTGTAATTAAAGGACACATACTTGTTCAATTTAAGACATGATTGATATTGACGGGCATTAGATGGAAATTGTTCATCATGGTTTGATGGTGTGGCACTTATCGAGGAATCTTGTTTACTAGTTGGGGTATTTCCCAATACAGTATCAACGTGAATGTAATTTATAACTTGGATCAGGGAGTGCCAAGTATTACTCATGCTATCTAAGGTTTGTCTCTTTGACTGGTCCATATAGTTAACCAGTCTGGAGATAATCTAAGAGTGCCTGAGAAAACCCTTCTGTTAAATCAAATGAGGATACTCTACAGATGGAGCGTTCCCAAGCAATCATGCAACGTAACAAGAGGAGTACCGTCAATGAATAGTTCTCGGCCAATTAAAGGATCTTGTACGAGGAAACAAATTGTGATATAGGGTACAGAGGAATAGAGGTTTAAATCTGACTCATGGGTGAATAGCGTCATGTTAGCTCACCACTCTTGGTGTGACAAGCCGCATGAGAATACAAGGTAATCGACAATAAATCACGGCCCCACATGGAAACAACCTGCCTATTAACAAGATGAGCAGGAAAAAAGGAACACAATTCTATATAACTTGTGACGAACAGTACGAGTGCTGTATAGCACATTTTTTTTGTAAAAGTAACTGGTTCGTTGTTCATTAACAGGTAATAGCCTACATAAACTGAATGAATTTGATATTTAAATTGGTAGTAAACCGGAAAACAAAGGGAATCTGAATAGATAGGCCATATAGAGGACGCGGTTTCTTAAAGCTTTGC
>JAVFBZ010067658.1:0-24352 GCA_032466195.1 Katharina tunicata | reverse complement strand
AGATATTAGCTAGCCCATGTATACAAAACCTGAAGAGAAAATATGTACCAGCATAACACCTCTACTAGGAATGCTATATAGATGCTAGCTAGTGCTAATCTAGCAACGTTATATAGCTAATATATTGTGTTCTGAGGAAATACACATCACTGTTTCAAACAAATTGTCTACTGAGAAGGTGAGTAAGAAAGATAGCTGCGCTAGGAATGCTACTTAGATGGTAGTTAGTGCTAACCTAGCAACGCTAAAGAGCGAAAATATTGTGCTCTGAGAAAAGACACATCACCGTTGACTCTTCGCAAGAAATGCAATTTAGATATTAGCTAGCCCATGTATACAAAACCTGAAGAGAAAATATGTACCAGCATAACACCTCTACTAGGAATGCTATGTAGATGCTAGCTAGTGCTAATCTAGCAACGCTTTACAGCGAATATATTCTCAACTGACAAATGACCATCAAACCGGACATTCCTCTTTGAATGCTATGTTGATGCTAGCTAGTGCTAACCTAGAAATGCTATAAAGCGAATATATTCTCCACTGATAAATGACCCTCAAACTGGACTTTCCTCACGGAATGCCATTTTGATGCTAGCTAGTGCTAACCTAGCATTGCCATATATTGTGTTCGAGGAAAGTCACATAAAAAGTGTCCACTGGGAAAGTGAGTAAGAAAGAAAGCTGTGTTAGGAATGCTATTTAGATGTTAGCTTGTGCTAACTTAGCAACGCTACATAGCAAGTATATTGCCTCAGGACAAAAGAAACATAAGTTAACTATAGATTCTATGCTAGGAGTGTTATATAGAAGCTAGCTAGCACATACCTGAAGAGAAAATAAGTACCAACCTTAACTCTCTGACAGGAATGCTATTATGCCTCTAGCGACGCTAATCTAGCAGTGCTATATAGCAAATATATTGTGTTCTAAGGAAAGACACATCACCATATCAAACAAATTGTCTACTGAGAAAGTGAGTAACAAAGAAACCTATGCTAGGAATGCAATTAAGATGCTATCTCGTGAACAGTCCTCTAAAAAAAAACCATATCTAGCATGTTTATATTGCCTAAATTGCTATCTGGAACGATGTTAAGTAAATGGAGAGAAACAAGTATATCACTAGAAAAGCCAATGGTACACCTAACTCCCAAACATGTAGTCACTTGTGTAAGCCCTACAGGAAAGATAACGTTCCTGCAGAGATAAATGTGACAAAAAGTCATCTGAGCTCGAAACATTGTGTGCTTGGCTAGACGGCTACCATAAAAAGGGATAGTATGTAAGAAAAGAAAGTGCTTCAAACTAAGACAAATATTAACAAGTGTTGGTATAAATGCTATGGGTTCATTGTAGCTAAGACATGAACGATTTAGAATAAATGAAAGGGGGCGGGAACAAACAGTGAACGAATCTTTTAAATTATAGGTCATATATGTGGAAGCTCATAGCGACCACTCGCGATCTTGCTCCTCGCCACTTATAAATTTAACATAAAAAAGCGAGGTTTAATAAGTAAATCTCGTGGTTATTAAATTCCACCGCCTTGAAGGCGAGATAGCGAGATTTAACGTTTAAATCTCGCAAAAAGACACATCAACTTGAAAAGTTATCTAAAACTTTTGGTTTGTAATTTTTCGAAAGGGCGGGAAGTGAGATCACGAGAACACGAGGTTTAACTGTTAATTTTCGCTTTCCGGTGAAAGCATACGCATGTGTAGCTCAACATATCTAACGAAGGCTCCTAGTTATAACTGGCACAAGATAAGTATTTCAAAAAGGCAGATTTTCCCCTCACATTAATTGAGAGAGACTGAGATGATGAAAAGAGGGGAGATTTAATAATTATGTAAATTTCGTGGTTTTCAAATTCCGCCATATTAAAGGCGAGATAGCGAGATTTAACAGTTAGCTATCACGTTCTAGCGATCTCGCTTCCTTGCACCCCAACCTGAGTAACAAAACAACAAACATGTAGGTTAGATATATAAATCTCTTGTTTTTCAACTTTATTATCAGAAGAACTCGAGAGAGCGAAACTTTACTGTAAAATGTCGCGCTCAAGGCTTAAGGAAACAGGACAAAAATCGATATTATCAGTTGAATCTCGTGTTTTAGTAATTTTTCTTACATATTAAGAAAGGCGATAGCGAGAACGCCAGATCGCAAGATTCAACTGTTAAATCTCGCTATCTTGCGATCACGCCTTTAGGCTGGCGGAATTTGAAAACCACGAGATATACATATTAAATCTCGCGTTTTTCCATCATCTCAATCTCTATTTAACGTGAGGGATTTCACATTAAAATCATGTTGTTGTCTTGTATTCTTTAAAGTAGGAACGCGAGGTTTAACTGTTAAATCTCGCTATCTTGCCTTTCAGAAGAAGGAATTTAAAAACCACGAGATTTAAGTATTAAATCTCGCCGTTTTCTATTTTTGTTTATCCATGACGAGATCGCGAGTGGCCGCTATGAGCTTCCATACATATCAAGTTGTTACTAAAACTGCTATAACATTTTTTGTAGATTTACTCGTTTTCCACTGAAAGCCTCTTAACATGAACTACTGTTAGTAAAATGTATGGTGGCCATATCATGCTACATTTGGGTATATATATTAAATGCTGTGGAACTTTGTTCAGTACATTTGTACAGTTTACCATACTTTTTAAGTAACAGTAGATTCTGTAAGTGGCTCTCAATGAAAACCGGGAAATCTTATGAAAAATCTTACAGCAGTTTTGTTAACAAATTGGTAGGTCTTTAATTTGACTATGACTTTGTCTTTCTGTTTACTTGTCTTTCTGTTTACTTCTCCTTTAAATATGTTAATTGCATTGGTGCAAATTAACGAAATTTTTTGTAACAACAAACACGATTCAACTGATGCCTTTAGAAAGACATTATTTGCTTTTAAAAAACTGTTTTCCAGTGAAATCTTACTTTTTAATAAACATACAATCGCATACCCAACACATGCTTTTCTCGATTTTTTTGTTTTGGGCGATTATAATTTTTTTTTTTTCATTTTGATTTCGTTTTCTTTTTTAATTTCAACCACTTTGCTTAAATTGTTTTACTTCCATTCTAATGGTGGTTGTTTATCTGATTATAAAGAACTGCACCTGGAGGATTGCCTTCGATGGTTTGGTATAGAATTATCGCTTAAATGGAAATGTCATCATTATATAGTCTATTTAAAATATTCGTTAACCGCACATGTAAGTACATACAATACAATTCAGTCTGGCAGTTGGTAAAGATAACAAAATAAACAAAGAGATCTAAATTAACATTTCAGCTCTATCTGGATGCGGGTAGGCCAATTTTTTACTTATATTTTAACAATTTAACATCGAAGGTGCAAATATACAGACAAACTGAACTTTTCAAAGTGTTAATTTCTTCCATAAAACATTAAAAATGTGTGAATTTTATGTCGTTTTTTAAATTGAATTGTCTCTATTTAATATGAATCACGCATAAAATTGACACACTAAAATTATTTTGTATTGACCAACACTTAGACCTACAAGCCATTCAGAGTTATAAGCGCTGGTGGTGATACCTCTGTAATACAAACTGTATTCAAAATCAGATGGAGGTTTGGTCAAGATAAATGGAAAGAGCACATATGATTCCAACGTACAAAGCATAACAAGGGTAAAAGTGTTGACAAATAATTATATACGGTTGAATCTAACACAACATATTCTTGTAGAGCTCTCGAGATTTACGTTGAAAAAAGTACAGCCGGGATCTGACAAGTTCAAATCGATTGCGTATGTAAACTGCTGACAATCCGGTGCAGTTCGAAGGAAAGACGTTTGTGAGAATTCCCTTTGAATGAAGATTCCATTGTTTGAACTAATTTATTCGCTGATCTCATAAAATGAGGGACATGAATGTAGTTAATCCAGAGACATATACGTGGATACGTAAAGACATGAAGGGCACCGTGTTGGAAACCGTTCTGTACACTACAAAATTAGTTTTTGGGTTGGCTTGTTTATCTAGTTGTGTTTATAGAAAATCAGTATTGAAATTCAAACATTTTATATGGGCATTTTTATAATAGAAGAAACCAAACAAAACATAAATAGGGAGTGTTTACTTTATTTCATGAAAATAAATTATGAAAGATGATTCTCATCAGACTATGGAACAATCAGTTGCCCAGTATCACAGACTTCTTTCAAAACGTATATTTCTACACATTTCAACATTGTAGGCTGTCCTCTCATGGGGGTTTGTGTTTTGTAGGTTCGAATAGTTGTCCTTAAAATAGAACTACGCTGATATGGATAAAGGTTTTTACGGCTTCTTCACACAATATTGTGTTTTCTAATGTCCAAAACGTAACAAATGAATATGGCTAACAATCGCCCATTAACTTTCAGCACTAACTGATGACGTAAAAAAATTGGAACAGTTTATAGCATCACGTAACATCTAAAACAGGTTGAATCGACACTTCCTTTCCCCAGGCCAGGATTTGGACTTGGTTCGGAATGTTCTTAGTTCTTCACGGTAATCAGCATGTAACATGGGGACATAACTCTGTGGTGTACACAAAACCTGGACAAACAAAGAAAACAATTATTAAACCTAAGTAATCGCATAGTGAAAATAGTATTACTGACAATCATAATATTGTTCACTATCAAAAGATGCAATACTGAGTTATTAAACAGCTTTAATATTTTGGCAGAAGAGAGGTCACAGGCCCCAAGTTTCTTCCAATGTCTTCTTCGGCGTAAACAAACGCTTTTCAACAAAGTTTTCAATGTTGTTGAATTGAAACTCTACATGATCTTGTCAAATCCAATTTCACTGCAGGATGGTCATGACATCTGAATTTGAATGTGAGTTCCAATTGTTAACTTAAAAAACTTTATTTTTTTTCCAATACTTACTTTCAGCATGACTCTTTACATTTTAGAAAGTCTCGTTAATTACCTAGTGTACACATAACAGTTGTAGTATAGCCTATAGTTTATCACATGCTTTCCAAATTACAATATAGTTCTTACCTTATATGACTCATAAAAACTCTTATAACCTCCATGTAACAAATACACTTCCGGGTAATCTAATTCAGGATAACTGTCTTTATTTCGGATTCTGTCCAAATTTCTTAGGAATCGATATCTGCAATAAAAGTAAATTGTCCAATTTAAATTTAGGTCAATTCATTGTTAAAGGCAGGTTCGTATATCACAGGGAAACTTGCTATACGGTCTATGGTATTTTTTAAAGTAGTGCTGGACATTTTCGCATACACTCATGTCTCATATAAACGCCAATATAACCTAGGACTTGTTAAATAAACACATATAAGTTACTGGTTAACTTACAATCTCGGGGCTCTTTCTGATGAGAATTCACAGTGAAAGATGAGGATAGAACGTTTCTGTTTTTCATCTGTCTGGATTGGGATTGACATTAACTCTGTTTCAATGTCCTCTTTCTTGTAAATATTTCTCGCTCCCTGCAAATATAACGAAGGTTTGTTAATTTATAGCATTTGTTGTTGTTTCATTAGTAATAAAAAAGAAAACGATGTCATCTATGATTTTTTTACTTTGTAGTGCTAAATATTTAACCTACTGTGCTCTTGTGCTCTCTGAGCTAAGGTGCACAGATTGGCGATTTGTTGTGGTGTCCTATTTTGGTAGTGTTACGTAAATGTTTTGTCCTGTATTGCATGTTGCCAGCGTCGTTAACGGTGGTTTTTTTTTCAACGATTGGGATTGCATTCCGCCATATAAGTGAAATAACCTTAAGTTCGGCGTAAAACCCAAATCCAACAATCAAACAAATCAAGAAACAGGATTTGCAGGTGCCCAAATAATAATAAAAATGTTTGAAGTAGGAGCACAGTGTGAGGGCCAATGCATGCAGTCTTTGGTAAGTATTATTCATTTCTGTCCGAGGTTAAGGAACAACATCATTATTGGATTACCAAACAGATTATCAATAGAAAAAAAGAGCATAAAAACTCACTTGAATATGGCCACCTTGGTACTCGTATGGATATCTACAATCTATAATGAGGAAATTCTTCACAATGTGGTCGAATTCATACTGTAGCAGACGAGCAACGGTTTCCGGAGTTATGGAGGTCAAATCCTGATGTCTACCGAGGATTGTGGGCAAACAATATGGCTTACTTCCGTCACTGATCAGAGCTGAATTGTCGTGAACTATCAAAAACAAGAAAATTGAGATTTTATATAGGCCTACACATGTGTTTCTCCTTCTAGATAATAATATCTGTTATTGAAAATAGAGGGATGAAACAAAAACTATTCCCGTAATAATGTAATGAATGAATGTATGATCAGAAAAATGTCATCATGTTTTTTACCCAGAATAGACTAATCTTCTTAAATTTCAGTCCAAATTATGCTCGACATTATTCAACCAGAGCTGTTAGTGCTTTTAATTAATTTAGTTCGCATATATATAACTACAACAAACAAATACCTCTATCACATGCTTCTTTTATTCTAGCATCACTCTCAGATTGGCATCTCTTGAATGTGACTTTGGTCGGAAGGGGTAAATCTAGACTGTGTGAACGTTTAAAAATGGTCAGAACGTCTCTTCGTTTTTTCAACTCTGGCGATTCCCCTTCTTGCCGTGCTGGGCTTGGGCGTTTCGAGCGACATCGTAAGCCGAATGATTCTGAACTGCGAGGTGGGCGTCGCGACGACGGACGCTTTATCTACACATAAGAAGATATTCTTCAATCTTTACCGTAAAACATTCATTTGGCAATTCATCAGCATATTTCTAGATATAAAAGAATCCTGGGCCTAGTCAGGAGTTTAACGTTTAAAAAAAAAAAAACTTTTACATTACATCGAGATGATTTATGAACCCGGGCAGTTAATGTTCTCTACATTTTGAGACCATTGAAAAGTCATGTGGCTGTGCTTACCAGCGTAATTTATTGATGAATCTACTATATATTTTTGTATAAATTTAAAAGAGGAAAATTTGCTTGACTCCTCCGGGATTCGAACTCTGGCTAGAAGGACTATATATATATCTATATAAAATATATTCAAATATATATATATTAATCAGTTGGTTGCGCTAATATGGTTGAATGGAGCAAATTACTGTATAATGTTTTGATTTACTCACGAGTTCGTCGCGGGCGATTCCAGTAGACTTCTCGCTGTTGATGATTGGAGCATGAAGGAGGTTTCTGAAACCATGTGATATCTCCTGATGGACCTGGAAGAGAAACAGTTTACATAGAATTATGAAAATGAATGTTTGGTTGGAGATTTCAAATGTTTTGGATTTGTTGGGGCTAATACATGTGCCTCAGAAACACATGAGACCGACATGGTGCAAAACGAACTCATTTAACTGTTAAGCAATTAATCATAGCCAGTTAACTACCTTTATCCATTATCATGTCTTCAGCAAAAAATCTCTAAAAATATAATGTATTATAGCTATACGTGGGCAATTATACTTTAAATATCTACATGGGTATGTTATTGACATGAATAACACAGATATGCTTAACATCCTTTGACAATAAAGGCAGCGTTTCAACCCAACCTAAGGTGGGTTCAGGTAAATTGAGGTGTTAGATTATGTAGCTGATGTATAAATTACCAACCTCGCTATCAATCGTGTGAATGAAGCTATCAAGTGAGTCGTCGTCTTTATAGGAAACTGTGGATGTTGTTGACATTTCGGATGAGGGTGGGGCGTACAGATTCAGAGCTCTGCGCGGTGTAGCTATGCTGTCGTCACCTACTCCACTGTCCAGGAGTTCCTTAGCTGGCGAATTTACCTCTTGTGACGTTAACGGAGAAAATCTCTGGAAACTGGGATATGTGAATAATCGGGTCAGTTCTAACCTTATTGGGGGCACGTAAGGGCTTAACTTGTTTTGAAATTATATGGAAACTAATTTGCAAGTCCTATAAAATAAACAAACTAAGTCATTTGCAGAGATTTAAATTGCATCATACCCAATCTAACTTACAACCAGATATACAAGTGCCAATTCGCCATTAAGCCGAAGTTGAGGGAATCTTGAGAAAAAAAACACATGAGCTTAGCGCTAAGTTCTATCCGGTTCTTGTGGTCGTTTTCTAAATATAATTAACTAATTAATCCTACGATATCATTTTGCATACAAAACGTCAAAATATTGTAATATTTTATCGTACTGTATGAATAAAAACTATAGCAGAGGATTCTAATCACATGCTTCCAGGCAAGATGTATATTTAACATGTCTTACCTCATATCCGGGCTTGTTTCGGCAGACGAATGCAAACTGGACACCACAGCTGAAAATACAAATAAGTCGTGAATAATTGCGTGCGACTATAGAATTAGGCTGTGGCCACCTTCAACACAGAAGGGTAAAACCACGCCTCCCATAGAGAACAATTAGTTAATTAACGCAGTAGGTGTTAATTGGTATATAAGTCAATTAGTTAAATATAATTAGGATTTCCTTTATATAAAAGCAAGCCTAAGTTGTTATGCGTTTAATATGATGTAAATGTAAACATTATTTATGTGATAAAGTAAACATGACAAATATTGAGCTCACTAGCAACTTTATAATTGAACAGATTATTTTGCTAATGCATTCTGCCATTTATATGCAAATGAGGCAATTTAAGAAACGTTAAAACACAAAATTTAAACACAATTTTCTTTTTTAAACATGTACAAATGATTTTTTTTGCAAAATACACTTTAATTGCAAACATGGAACTGTTTTCTTTAAAAAGTGCATCAAGGTAAATCAAAACATGGACTATCTCAAGTCTTTACTGATAAGTAATAACAATTTGTAGTATATTGTCAAGTTGTCGATGCTGGCAGATATCTTACTTATAGACATCCTAGAACTAGCCATTTAAATTCCAAGTTAGGTAATAAATATCGCGTGATTATATTATTTCTGAAGTCCAGTAGCGCCACCTATAACATTTGCCAACAAAAAAGGGTAACTCTATTTATACCTTCTTTTTCCGTTATTTGATGTCCGCCGAGATGCTGCACACTGCAATGGGGAGCCGTAACTTCGTCTCTGTTCGGGGAAATGAATGTTTAAGTTCATGAAATTCAATAGGCGTGCGTTTAATATAACATACAATTATCTAATACAAATATGAATTGTCTAATGAAACAAATGCAGAGCATCCGGGTTAATAGTGGTATAACAATAATTGAGACATGGTTTTTTGAATCGCAGCATAATGCTTCATAATAAAGCGTAGCTAGCCACACACTAGTTGAAACCGAAGAGAGGTTGCAACGTAACAAAAATATTAAGAAAAGGCTTCAAAACTGTAACACGATTTTGTGAATGACAATTTCTTTATTAAATCTACAGGTTCTAATTGCCAATTAAATAAGTTAGAACAGTCTATTAGAAATAATACCATAGTTATTTATTTAACGTTGTCATGGCCTCATGTATTATAATAAATAATCACCTCTGATATAATTCTGAAGTCCTTTGCTGATGTACATCTCTGGTAGGTTCCATCGTTGGTAGAAAATGGAAACTAAAATTTAATGCCGGATTGTGTGTCGTTGTGTCAAGTTAAAAGGTTATGAAGTGAATGGTCTCGGTCTTGAGATGTTCCTTATATTTATACCCGATTAGCCCATGTCTTAATCGCTGTTGATAGTCGGATGCCACCCCATAGGGTACCTCAATTTCTTGTGACCACACGCTTAGATAACGCCACCCGGAGCTAAATCATTAACTTAGACTCACTTCCCGTCGATCACGCCATATTGACCAGCAATTTCCTCTCGGCACATCTACAATGTAGCCTTTGTTTTTAGGCCACGGGTTGAGCTAATTCTCATTAATTAGTCTATGGCACAGACATGTTTGTATTCACCGTCGTACAGGTGTCCTGGAGCTTAGGTTATTCTCTGATATGACAGCTCGACCCTCCGAGATTTTCAACACCCTAATTGTATATGCAGACGAGTTTGACCTGGGCTACCTGCGGCACGTGAAATGTTTGCACCTTCGCCTTCACGTGATTATCCTTAAAAGTTAAATTTTTGGATCTCTTTCCAAAGAACGATTTTCTGCTTTTTCCACAAATTGTTAGAACATATTTTTAAGAAAAAAATATAATGCAGTCAAGAATATAGAAAAAAATATCTGCATTTTTCCTGGATCATCCATTTTAACTATTTCGATAAACATCTCTGGGTTCAAGTTTAATAGAGTTTCGTCATAACAGTATAAAAAACAGTTCTGGAAAATCTATAACATTTGAAGAGTGCAAGTAGATTGTAAATATAATAAATATATAGTAAGCAGTTTCTGATTGGTACGGAGAATGAAATGGAATTATCGCATTACCAATTCCTATGACGATATAACGATTTTATTATCTTAATTCCATAGTCAATGCAATCTGACACGTTCAGTTCTCAGTTTTGCGCAGATTTATTGCAGAATTATTTTTTAAGTTATCATAATTTATAAACATCGTAATTACTCATATCATTCGCATTTCGAGTGTTTAGTGAATATAAATACACATATATAGATTAGCCATACCATAGCTATGTGAGAATTGAGCCCGGAGCTATTTTGGTTGGACAAAAACAAAAATCAATCCACATAAATCTGTGTGACAAATGGACATTATGCAATTTACTGATCACAAGCTGCTAATTATTCATTGCAATTAACAAAATGCTTTGGAGGTATTGAGAGAGATTATCACGGCTTGGCTCGTAGATTTCAAGTGTTAATTACACTCTTAATAAGCTTTAGTTGTAAATACCCTTTTCTGTTTTATACTTGCATAGTCGTAGTTGGGATAGTATCAATATCATAGAAGTATACAACGGATGCTATTATTTCTGAACAATATATTGTGCATTAAATATTTTCCCCTGCCAAGGCAAAGTGGCCCGTATTTTCTTTACAGTGTAGGAACACTAAAGAGTTATCCTGTAATTTCTTATAAAATGTCTTTGAAGAGAGACACGACAAATATTGACCACCATTGGTTATAAACCTTCACAAAGACTCTGTGGTTGACCGATAATTTCTCTTTTCTACAGCAGGGTCATTTTTGATCGCCACGGGTAGATTTTTTCATATTAATTATTTTATGACAGACACACTTTTGTATCTACAGTCAGGTGCCCCGGGAGTGAAGCTATTCTCTAACATGACAGATAGATACCCGCAGAGCTTTAAACACCCATACAATATATACAGACGAGTTTGGTCACCGCTACCTGCGGCACGTGACTTGTTTGCACCTTCGTCCTTGACTAATTAACGGAAGCAGTTGATTAGAGAGTGGTTAGAAAGGTTGGCAAGCGTACTTTTGTGCTATAAGCATTATGCATATCAAGCGTATATTTTAAGCCTATCACTTTGAGTTATAACACCATTAATGTATGTAACAAGCTTCGTTTGTAAAATTCCTTTAAGTATTTTATAACGACCAACATTTTTCAGACATTGGCAGTGTTTTTTTAAGTCTAGTTAATTTCTTACAAATTTATGCGTTGTTTCCTGTAGTCGTAACAACCAGACAAGACATTCGAGAAGAAGCACGAAGGTTATCAACACAATTAGAATAATAAAACATCATTTTAGCCAGCATTGGGACAACATGGTTGCAATAAACTGCAGCTGTAAATCTCATATCAGCTGTCCCATGTTTCAATTTTTGTTATTTAACATTAATTGTAGTTGAGATCCGCGGACCATTTAATCCAGACGAGTCTGGTGTGAGCTGTGTGTGGCACGTGACCAGTTTGCACCTTCGTCCCAGACTAATTATTATTTCTTGATCTTCATAATTTGTCGTTCCACTAGAATTATTTGTAACTAACAAAATATGTATTTTATCTCATTAATGGTTTCATTTGATGGGCGTCATTAAGCCATCCTCATGCTTCCGTTTTGAGCGTGAATTGTGCGACTCTATAACATCATCCAAGTTAATAATTTAGTATATTTTGTTCAGGTACATGTATTGTTTACCGGTGTAAGCTGTCGATCAAAACTGATACTTTCTCCAGAACAGTTTTTGTTAAATTTCCACAAAATAGAGTTGTGTACTTTTAAGTTGTCATGTTACTATTGCATAAGAAATATAGTCGATTGTATCCCGCATGTGTTTTTGAGAATATATAATTATTCATAATGTCTTTAGCCAGTTTTTTGCTTTGCCTCTCACCGAGATTTTAGTTGACTCATTTTTGAAACAGATATGTATAATTGATTGTTGAATGCAGCTGCAGTTTAAACACCAACCGAGGAAAACCGATTAAAAAAGAAAAAATGTATGCGCACCATGTTTAAACTCAATTATGTCAAGCTCATAGGTATTTCACTATTTTACAAAGATAACTAAATGGCTATATATGTATATTGTGGAACAGGACCTACACTTTGTAAGAACTTCCCCCTTGTATCGACAGATACCTCAGGTTTCTCTTAAATACATTCTGTAAGCGGGCTGAAACCTACATGTTACGGGTGTTTAAAACGAAACAATTCCTTCAGAATGCTCTGTAGTTTTTCTACCTCAGTCAAAATATAAAACAATTAACCTATAAGGAAGCAAAAAAGAATACAAACACGTTTTAAATAATTTTGCTTGGTATCTAGAGATAACTATTGTCGTCTTCAATACTAAAGTAAAAGCTTTTTACTTTGATTTATTACCATTATCCTGTTGCCGAGAAAGTACGACTTTTCCAGATTTGAAGAAAGGAAACTGCTGGAACAGTTGAGATTGGAGTTTGCCTTCGTGATGTTTCTTTGACAAACGGTAAAAGTTTAAACGGTTAAATAGTTGGTTAAGTGTTTTCTATACTTGGAGAGGCTTGGTTTCTGTCAAGACTATTGTGGATTTCAATTTCCTTATTATTATTATTATTATTATTATTATTATTATTATTATTATTATTATTATTATTATTATTATTATTATTATTATTATTATCGAGCGACGTTTTGGTACACACACTTGCACCGCTAATATGCGTTTTTTTTTTATATCTACACATTATTGGAATAGTACATAAACGTACGAAAGAATAGAAACCGGTTTTAAAGATTAAGCGATTTTTGGAATAGTCTACACAGTGCTTTTCATGAGTATTATAGCATCGCAAAACCTTCGGCACATTCAAAGTTTATTAAGTGGCGTAAGCTGTGGAAAAGCACCAACATGATTTCACGCAATCCGATAATAACAATAAAAGTGCCAATTGACAAAAAAACATCAGTGATAACTGATTTAATCTTTGAGAAATGGATAGTTTCACGACTCTACCATACATAAAATACATGTACTTAATGCTGATATTAAAATATATCATCGCTATTTATCCAGTGAAATTGTGAGGTGATTGGCATTTATAGTAAAAAATTAAAGTAACACTTAATTGCAATAATTAATTAATAAACAATAAGGAGTTTGCATGTCAAATTATTAAATTTGGATTTTGTATGTCAAATTATTAAATTAGGAGTTTGTATGTCAAATTATTTGACCAATGTCTTAGACCTGCTTCGTGTATATTTTTTCAATGAGCCAAAAATCACATTAAGTCTTCACCAAAAAAAACTTACAAGGTGCAAATACAAAAGTGCTTGACAAGTCACGTGCCACAGGCAAATTTGAACAAATCTCTTAAAATATATTTACTAGATATCAGAGAATGTCATGATGTTGGGGAGCATGACAGACATTGAAGACAAACATGTTTCTGACATAAACTTATTAAATGTGAATAGACCAACCCGTGGTGTGGAAACAATATCTTTAGTGTATATGAGAGTTAATGACCCCTCAATATGGACTAACCACTGAGATATGAGTCTATGTTAAAGATTTAGCCACTGGTGGTCAGCCTTTGTCGTGTTTCGACAATAACAACATCTTTACAATGGTTATGGTTGTAATATATTACCTATATCAGGGACATAAGCAAATGCTCACGAGTTCTTCAAAGTTTTGAATTCAGTAGAAATAATAAATTTCTGAATATTTTCTTTAATTAAAATATCTGTCCACTAGTAACGACCAGACATATTGCGTGTTGTTAATATTGTTCTTTCCCTGGATGTTTGATTAATTATGCATTCCTATCAGTCCAATAATCATCATCAAGCACTTGACTGCGTCTTCCTGTTTAATTGACAGGCACGGATGTTCCCGATTTAAGGTCATCAGTAAGTTAGCACACAAACTACAGCAGCTGCTATAACCAAATGATGCAACTTGCCGAAAACAGGTTTTCAAAAACTATATTTCGACATTAAACATTTTGATCTACTTACGGTTTTGGTAACCAAATTAACCAATACAAATAATTGGAACGTTTGACTAATCTAAAGAAAATGTTAGAACAACATATATCGTTGTTAATGTATAAGCCTCAGAATTTAAACTCCAGTTGATACTGAAGTGGATTAACAAGGCTTTAACCCTAATAATCCCGGGTCAAGGACAGATAACCTGGTTCACAATTCTTACCATTTTGAATTTAAAGCAATGAATAATGAGCATCATCTTTACCAGTAGTAAATTGGAATATTTCCGAATACTTCGCAGATTCCTTTGACCTCATTAAGGAACTTTATTCGATTAGAATGGCTACTTCTTCAGGTCTTTAACAATACTCTCATATTGAACTTCACTTCTTACAATAATTCAGATTATATGTTAGTTTATATCATTTCACAGTGACCAATAAATCCTTGTTAATTTAGTTTTTACCAAATATGCTTCAACGACTTGAGATTCTCCTCGGTTCATATAGCTTTTACTGGGTGAATGATACGTCCATAAACTGCTATATGACCCCTCAACTCGATATATTATTTGTTAAATAATACTCCTATCGTCTTGCCAGAGCTTGTATCAATGAACAAGATGTCCACGCAAATGTAAAACAACCGAATAACATAGTTAATATTCAATTTCGAACTTCCTCGTAAGTAAACAAATATTTGTACAGTTCTCTTGTAGGTGTACTTGTAACGTATACAAAAAATAAGAAATAGTAATTTCTAAGTATAATAAGCGCTAGTGGTATATCGTGATGGTATATATTTATAAAAGTAGAGTGAGAACATTTTTCATTCATCAGGATTCAAACCCTTGATACTGGCTAGCTGGGCCAACACTGTATTGACAGAAGTACAGAGGCACGCGACATAACAACCTCAGATCTTAATCCAGGTAAAGGCTGCTGATTATTTTCTGACTGGAAAGAAACACCGGTACATTCTCTTTGGTTATCGGCTAAAGGATATTCTGAGAGATAAGATTCAAAGCAATTTGAAGTAGAGTAATATAACCTGACGAGTTTGGTGAAATGTACCTGGAGCACGCGACGTGAATGATACCGTCGTAGGCTGAGTAGTAATAAAATACTTTACAAAAAACATATTCTTACGCGAGTAGCCCTCTGATCGTTTTGTTTTTTGACAAGAAATCTTTACTGTCGACACTCAATTTGATATAATCGGATAACAGTTTTCTTTGAGGATATAATAATTTTATTATGATTGTTCAATACAAATCGATTACTATATATTTCTTCAATCAGGTTTACCTTGCTTGCATAATTTGTCATAGTTTTTGCTATAAAGCAGGGATCATTTGAGATATCTAAATTTAAAACAATAGTATGTGTTTGTACAGTTTATATTTCAAGCGTTTAAGTTGTTAAAATACAACTATATGTATGATGTTGTTGTTCTGGTCATGCCATATCCATAATCAACTTAAAGTTTTACCCGCGGGCTTGTGGATGATGTATGTGCAATCATATTTAATTTATTTTTTTCAGACCGAAATAATTCAGACATCTGAATATTCTTATATCATTCACAGTTTAAGAGTTTAATAATAATTGCATTGGTCCTAATGCTTTAACTTTGTAAGAATTTAGACCGGAAGCTTTTTTATTTAAAAAAAAAGACGCCATTTAATTTATGTGGCAAAAGGACATTTTACTGGTTTGGCGCAAGCTGCTGATTTTTCAATGCAATTAACAACACGCTTTGGAGATATTGGGGAGAGATTATCACGGCTTGGGTGGTGGATTTCCTGCGTCAACTAATCTCTGAATAACCTTTAGTTATTAATATCCTTTATGAATTTTATCCAATACTTGCATCTTCGAATTTGGAAATAATAAAAATACCATAAAGGTTATTAAAGTTTACAACGTAGGCTATTTTTACGTAAATTAGTTTCCCCTGTCCAGGCCAAGTGGCTTGTTTTGTTTTTTACAGAGCAGAGACACTAAAGTGTTCTCCTGTACTTTTTCAAAATATGTCTTTGAAGTCAACACATGACACCAGTGGTTTTAAACCTTCACATATGCCCTGTGGATAGATCATATTGACCGACAATTTCTCTTTTCTACAACAGGGTCATTTTTGATCACCACGGGTTGATTTTTCATATCAATTATTTTATGACAGAGACACTTTTATTTCTACAGTCTAACAGGTGCCCCGGGAGTGAAGCTATTCTCTAACATGACGGATAGATACCCACAGAGCTTTTAAGTTCCCATACAATATAACCAGACGAGTTTGGCCAACGCTACATGCACATGTGACATGTTTGCACCTTTGTCCTTGACTAATTAACGGAAGTGGTTCATTAAAGCGAGACTCAAAAGGTTGACACGCGTGCGCATAAGCCGTTTAGTACATGGTTTGAGCATATTTAAGTAATAATGTATTTTGCAAACCCCATTTGCAAAAGTCCTGAATGACCAACATCTCTCCAGACGTACCTGTTTCTTAAGGCTGCTATGTCAGGAGTTCATTTCTAACATTTATACGCGGTTTCCATGCCTTTGCAGTAAACTATATCAGCCATCCCATGTTTCAATTTTGGTCATGTTATCTCAAGTGTATAGGTGTTATGCGCCGAGCTATACAACATTTACATTTAATCCAGACGAGTCTGGTGGTAGCTGTATGTGGCACGTGACTGGTTTGCACATTTGTCCGAGACTAACTAACCCATGAACCTGATTGAGGACATCTGCAAAGCTGATTATAGCCCAATACACATTGTCAATATGACACTTATAAACGTGTCCCATGGAAGGAAACTGGAGCCAATTCTCTCATTTTTCTCAATCTTAGTCCACTTTTTGTTAATCGTATTATTACCAGTCAGATTTGCGTAGTTTTCAATTTAAACATTATTTGATTGAAATATTTTCCAGGCGAAAAATGTCTTAGAAATTAACCATTATAGTCTTAAGTAAAGTCCATATCTTATATAATTAACTAAAATGGCAAAATCGTCCAAACATTATCCAATTTACCCGTGCGACAGACGCTGCTAATTATTATATTAAAATGTAAACCGTTACCATTTCAAAATTGGATTATCACCACGTGGACAGTGATTTTCAAAGTTTATAATTCCACACTATCCGGGTGACCCGTAGAGCCCTAATACAGCCCAAGCTGTCGATCAATGCTGAACAAGGACAGTCCGCAGAAAAGTTATTCGTTAATCACAACAATATGGAGTATACCATTAAGTTTCCAAGCATGTTACTATTCTAAAAGATAGGTAACCGATCGTCTAAATACCCATAATGTCTTTGGCCAAGTTAGTGGTCCTTCTCTCACCCAAAATAGCTTCTAGTTCAAGCTATTTTAATAAACTTCTACTTGACATTTGAAGAGTGCAAGTAGATTGTGAATATAATAAATATACAGTATGCATTTTTTGATTGGTACGAAGAATGAAATGGAATATCGCATTACCAATTCTTATGACGATATAACGATTCTATTCTCTTAATGCCAGTCAATGTAATCTGACAAGTTCTGTTCTCAGTTTTGCGCAATATTTTCCCCTGCCCGGGTAAAGTGGCTTGTATCGTCCTTACAGTGCAGGAACACTTAAGAGTTATTCTGTAACTTCTTATAAAATGTATTTGAAGTCAACACACGACAAATGTTGACCACCATTGGTTATAAACCTTCTCAACGATCCTGTGGTTAGACTATAATGACCGACAATTTCTCTTTTCTACAGCAGGGTCATTTTTGATCGCCAGGGGTAGATTTTTTCATATTAATTATTATATGACAGAGACACTTATGTATAGAAATTACATTTGTCGACTTTGAAAAAGCCTTTGATAGTATTTATAGGTGTAAATTGTTTAAAATGGGTGGGACAGGTAAACTTTTTAAGCTAATACGATCCATATATACCATGGTAAAATCAAGAGTAAAACAGGCTCATTACCAGAGTACTTTAATTGCAATCAAGGTGTAAGACAAGGAGATTCCTTATCGCCGATTATATTCAGCCTTTTTATGTAAGATATAGAAACTTCCCTTCATCAATGTGGTGATTTAGGAGTTACATTGAAAGAGATATCAATTTTTGAATTACTTTTTGCGGATGACCTAGTTTTACTAGCAGACTCTAAAGGTGACTTAAGACCCTTATTGACCAAGTTAGTGATTATTGTAATAAATGGAAAATGAATGTTAATGTTAGCAAAACAAAAGTTATGGTTTTCAGAAAGGGAGGGTCGTTAAAAAGGACAGATATATGGTACTCTAAAGGGCAACAAATAGAAGCTTGTGAAACAATTAACCAGACGTTACAACAATTATCAGACAAAGGCCTGAAAGCTATGGATGTTTTGAATTTCAGTCTAAAGAGATACTGTTTAAACCTGAACAATTGCTTAGAATTGTTTAATACCTGTATTCACCCAATATTAAGCTAATCTGGAGAGGTCTGGGGTTTGCAGAAAACGGACGCCCTTGAGAGAATACATAGAAAACATATAAAAAGCTTACTAAATCTAAAACCAAGTACAAACAACTGTTCAGTCTATGGGGATACAAACATACCACTTAGATTCAAAAGACTTGTACAAGTAGTGAAAAATTGGTTTAGGATAAGAAAAGGTGATAACACTATCATCCAAGTAATTTTGTCCACTATCTATGAGCGCTATATGGAATTTAAAGATGAAAATTGGTTGTCACTGTTATGTAATGTGCTATCCTCACATGGGTTTCGCGAAGTATGGGATTAACCCGATTCTGTAAACGTAAGAGCCTTTTTGAAAATATTTGAACAAAGAGTAAAAGATAACTACATTGCAAATTGGATCTACGATACTCAAAACTCCTCCAAGTTAAAGTTCTACCCATTGTTTGAACATGACCTCAAAGAAGAGCGGTACATTAACCTTGTTACAAACTCTAAACATAGGACAGCTTTGTCAGCATTTCGAATGTCCGCCCATCAGTTAAATATTGAAACTGGGAGACATGAGGGGATAGCCGCACAACAACGCCTATGTGTTCTGTGTCACTTAAAGAAAATTGAATACCATTTTCTAATTTTGTGCCCTACTTATAACGAGCTACGACAAAAATATTAAACGATATTATTGGAAGGAACCAAGTATGTTCAAATGCATTCTACTAATGTCCAACAGCTTGGTTTTTATAATTAAGAATCTAGCACGATTCCTGTACCATGCACAAATGTTACGAACATCTTTATTTATAAGAGCCTAACATGTATGACGCAAATACACACTTATCTCTGTATTCTCACGTATGCCTATATTATGTCAAATGTATTATTTTGTCACGAGAATCATGTAATGCTTAAGTGAAATAAACTTGAACTTGAACATGTATCTACAGTCTAGCAGGTGCCCCGGGAGTGAAGCTATTCTCTCACATGACATATAGATACCCGCAGAGCTTTATGTACCCATACAATATATACAGACGAGTTTGGTCACCGCTACCTGTGGCACGTGACTGGTTTGCACATTCGTCCTTGACTAGTTAACGGAAGCAGTTCATTAGAGAGAGATTAGAAAGGTTGGCAAGCGTACTTTTGTGCTATAAGCATTATGCAAATCAAGCGTATATTTTAAAATGTATACATTTAAGTTATAACACCATTAATGTATGTAACAGGCTTCGTTTCTAAAATTCCTTGAAGATAACGACCAACATTTTTCAGACATACGTGTTTTTTTTAAGGCTGTTATGTCAGAAGTTAATTTCTTACAAATGTATGCGTTGTTTCCTGTAGCCATAACAACAAGACAAGACACTGGAGAAGAAGCATGAAAGTTATCAGCACAATTATAATAATAAAACATCAGTCTAGCCAGCATTGGGACAACATGATTGCAATAAACTGCAGCTGTATATCTCATATAAGCTGTCCCATGTTTCAATTTTTGTCATTTAATCTTAATTGTTGTTAAGATCCGCCGAATATTTAATCCAGACGAGTGTGTGGCACGCGACCAGTTTGCACTTTCGTCCCAGGCTAATTAATGGGTGAAGCTGATTAGGGAAATAGTCCAAGACACAATGTCAATATGACACTTATAAATGTGTCCCCTGGAAGGAAACTGGAGCAATTTGTCTAAATTTTCTCACTTTAGTGTAGTATGATATTTTTCTTCACCGTAAGATTGGCTAATTTGCACTTAATTCATAACTTGTCGTTCCACTAGAATTATTTGTAATTAACAAAATATGTATTTTATCTCATTAATGGTTTCATTTGATGGGCGTCATTAAGCCATCCTCATGGTTCCGTTTTGAGCGTGGAGAAGGGGGCTCTATTACATAATCCCAGTTAATAATTTAGTATATTTTATCCAGCTACATGTATTGTCAACCGGTGTAAGCTGTCGATCAAAGCTGATACTTTCTCCAGAACAGTTATTGTTTAATTTCTACAAAACAGAGTTGTGTACCTTTAAGTTGTCATGTTACTATTGCATCAGAAATATAGCCGATTGTATCCCGCATGTATTTTTGAGAATATATAATTATTCATAATGCCTTTAGCCAGTTATTTGATTTGCCACTCACCCAGATTTGAATTGACTCATTTTTGAAACAGATATGTAATTGATGGTTGAATGCAGCTGCAGTTTAAACACCAACCGAGGAAAACCGATTAAAACAAAAAATGTATGCGCACTATGTTTAAACTCAATTATGTCAAGCTCAAGGGTATTTAACTATTTCAACTTAATGACTATATATATGTATATTGTAAGAACTTCCCCCTTGTATCGACAGATAACGCAGGTTTCTCTTGTACAAATTATATAAGAGGGCTAAAACCTACATGTTACGGGCGTTTAAAACAAAACAATTCATTCGGAATGCTCTGTAGTTTTTCTACCTCAGTCAAAATATTAAACAATTAACATACAAGGAAGCAAGAAAGAATAGAAACACGTTTTAAAGTTATAATAATTTTGTTTGGTATCTAAAGACAACTATTGGCGTCTTCAACACTAAAGCAAAAGCTTTTTTCCTAGATTTATTAACATTATCCTGTTGCCGAGAAAGCAGGAAACTGCTGGAACAGTTGATATGAGAGTTTGCCTTCGTGATGTTTCTTTGACAAACTGTAAAAGTTTAAACTGTTAAAGACTTGGTTAACTGTTTTATACTTGGAGAGGCTTGGTTTCTGTCTAGACTATTGTGGATTTCAATTTCCTTATTATTATTATTATTATCGAACGACGTTTTGATACACACACCTGTACCGCTATTATGCGTTTTTTTTTTATAGTTACACATTGTTGGAATAGTACATAAACGTATGAAATAATAGAAACCGATTTTAAAGATTAAGCGATTTTTGGAATAGTCTATACAGTGCTTTCCATGAGTATTATAGCATCCCAAAACCTTCGGCACATTCAACATTTATTAAGTGGCGTAAGCTGTCGAAAAGCACCAACATAATTTCACGTAATCTGATAATAACAATAAAAGTGCAAATTTACAAAAAAACATCAGTGATAACTAATTTAATCTTTGGAAAATGGATAGTTTCACGACTCTACCATAAATAAAATACATGTAGTTAATACTGATTTTAAAATATATCTTCGCTATTTATTCCGTTTAATTGTGGGATGATTGCCATTTATAGTAAAAATTAAAGTAACACTTAATTGCAATAATTAAATAATAAACAATTAGGAGTTTGCATGTCAAATTATTAAATTTGGAGTTTGCATGTCAAATTGTTAAATTAGGAGTTTGTATGTCAAATTATTTTACCAATGTCTCAGACCTGCTTCGTGTATATTTTTTCAATAAGCCAAAAATCACATTAAGTCTTCACCAAAAAAAACTTACAAGGTGCAAATACAAAAGTGCTTGACAAGTCACGTGCCACAGGCAAATTTGAACAAATCTCTTACAATGTATTTACTAGATATCAGAGAATGTCATGATTCCGCGGACCACGACAGACATTGGAGACAAACATGTCCCTGACATAAACTTATTAAATGTGAATAGACCAACCCGTGGTGTGGAAACAATATCTCTAGTGTATATGAAAGTTAATGACAGCTCAATATGGACTAACCACTGAGATATGAGTCTATGTAAAAGATTTAGCCACTGGTGGTCAGCCTTGGTTGTGTTTCGACAAAAACAACATCTTTACAATGGTTATAGTTGTAATATATTACTTATATCATGGATATAAGCAAATGCTCATGAGTTCTGTAAAGTTTTGAATTCAGTAGAAATAATAAATTTCCGAATATTTTCTTTAATTAAAACATCAGTCCAATATTAACGACCAGACTTATTGTGTGTTGTTAATATTGTTCTTTCCCTGGATGTTTGATTGATTATGCATTCCTATGAGTCCAATAATCATCATCAAGCACTTGACTACTTCTGTTTAATTGACAGGCACGGATGTTCCCGACTTAAGGTCATCAGTAAGTAGGCACACCAACTACAGATATAATCAAATGATGCAACTTGCCGAAAACAGGTTTTCAAAAACAATATTTCGACATAAAACATTTTGATCTACTTACGGTTTTGGTAACCAAATTAACCAATAAAAACCCTCTTCTTTACCAGTAGTACATTGGAATATTTCCGAATACCTAGCAGATTCCTTTGACCTCATTAAGGAAATTTATTCAATTAGAATGGCTACTACTTCAAGTCTTTAACAATACTCTCATATTTAACTTCACTTGTTACAATAATTCAGATTATATGTTAGTTTATATCATTTCACAGTGACCAATAAATCCTTGTTAATTTAGAAATGACTTGCGTTATCAAATATGCTTCAACGACTTCAGATTCTCTTCGGTCCATATAACTTTTACTGGGTAAATAACATGTCCATAAACTGCTATATGACCCCTCAACGCGATGAATTATTCGTTAAATAATGCTTCTTTCTTCTTTGTCAGAGCTTGTATCAATGAACAAGATGTCCACCCGGATATAAACAACCGAATAACATAGTAAATATTCGATTTCGAACTTTCTCGTAAGTAAAAACATATTTCTACAGTTCTCTTGCAGGTGTACTTGTAACGTATACAAAAATAAGAAATAGTAATTTCTAGGTATAATAAACGCTAGTGGTATATCGTGATGGTATATATTTATAAAAGTAGAGTGAGAACGTTTTTCATTCATCAGGATTCAAACCCTTGATACTGGCTAGCTGGGCCAACACTGTATTGACAGAAGTACAGAGGCACGCGACAGAACAACCTCAGATCTTAATCCAGGTAAAGGCTGCTGATTGTTTTCTGCCTGGCATGAAGAACCGGTACATTCTCTTTGGTTATCGGCTATAAGATATTCTGAGAGATAAGATTCAAATTAATTTAAAGTAGAGTGATATAACCAGGCGAGTTTGATGAAATATACCTGCAACACGCGACGTGAATGCTACCGTCGTAGGCTGAGTAGTAATAAAATACTTTACAAAAAACATATTCCCACACGAGTAGTCCTCTGATTGTTTTGTTTTTTGGCAAGAAGTCTTTACTGTCGACACTCAATTTGATATAATTGCATAACAGTTTTCTTTGAGGATATAATAATTTTATTATGATTGTTCAATTCAACTCGGATAACTGAAATATTTCTTCAATCATGTTTACCTTGCTTGCATAATTTGTCATAGTTTTTGCTATAAAGCAGGGATCATTTGAGATATCTAAATTTAAAATAATAGTATGTGTTTGTACAGTTTATATTTCAAGCGTTTAAGTTGTTAAAATACAACTACACTAGTGTCCAAAAGAAACTATACCAACTTGTTTTCAAAATATTTTGTTACGAATTGATTTTTGTAATATGAAAACATGCCAATTCGTTTTGCACATCCCAAACACAGCGTATCAACCAAAAACACGGGAACACGTGATCACTTCCGGGAGAATACGTAAATTTCGTGAAAGTGACATTGCCCTCTCTAGCATGTTCTGCA
>JAVFBZ010067548.1:7560-24609 GCA_032466195.1 Katharina tunicata | reverse complement strand
TTGGATGTAACCATTTCAAAGCCCGGGATGTTATAAAATTGTTTATTTGCTTCATTAAGCTAACTCTCGCTGATACGAATAATTGAAAACTCATGTTTCAGACCATGTATGTAGCTAGTTAATTCGTCAATTTTTTTCGCAAATTCGGGCATTTATGTTGAAAACGGATAACAATTTGGTAAGGTCTTCAAAACCACACGTAAGAAAACTGTCTTGTGTGTGATATTAAACCACTTGATTTCTAGTATCTTACAATTTTGCTTGTCATGAGGCCACGTGAGTGGTTAGCGTTAATGCGATTCTAATGAGCTATTTCATAGTCATTGTCATCGATCTATGCATAATTGTTGTCATCAGTGTGGAGATCTAGAGGGTTGAAAATTAAAGAATCAAGCTTATTAATATCAAATGTTGGAATATTAGAGGCACCTTGAAAAGAGCGTTATAAATCTCAGCAGAAAAATAAGGTAAGTCATGTAGGGACGTATAAATGTATAGAGATACATTGTGAGATGAGTTGATCTACGGCAGTGTGACAAATGGAAAGTATAACAAAATGCATGTAATAAACAACAAACGAAGAATGGAAAAAGAATAAACATGTTCAGGTGCACAGGTGTTGGGGCTCCGCTGGGATATTAATTGTTTTCATCAATGTAAATGGTAGCTGATAAGTAGTATAAACATATAACATTTAACTCGTAAATAATAAGAGTTGAAAATTGTTGACCATAACAGGTAATCATTGTTTATAATATGTTACGTTAATTAGAGTATATCATGTGACTTAAAGATATATCAAATAATGTGAAATATGCACAAAAGTAGTTATATGCAAAATGCTGTTTCATCTATTGTGTTTTGGCTAAGATAAAGTAAAGGAGTTCTATAAATGAGTAAGTAAAGGTAAAATAATATTTCATCTATTGAACTTTTGATTAGATGAATCAAATGAGCTTTTTAAATGAGTATATGAAAACTACTATTTCATCTTTTGTGTATTTTCTTAGAAAATATTTAAAAAAAAAACTAAAAAAAAACAATTGCAGATAATTGTGTTCAAAATACTATTTCACATGTTGTGCTTATACTTACATAATATAATGAGTTTCGTAAATGAATAAGTAAATGCCCTGCTTGTGTTCATCTTTTGTGTTTTTGCTTAGATAATAAAGAAGTTTGGTAAATGAGTATGTATATTCCAGAAATTATTCATCTGTTGTGGTTTTGCTTAGATAATATAACTGAGCTTTGTAAACGAATAAGTATATGCAAAGCACTATCTTCTATTGTGTTAGAATTAGGATATTTGAAAATTTGAGATGCAGCAAAATGATAATCAAGCAAGAGTTAAAGTACCATCCAAAACATTTATAAGTCAAACGAGATCTATTTTAGGAAAAGATTAGATTTGTTACCAGCGGTAAACACGAATAACTGATGTGATAGTACCAACAATTAAGGATTTGAAGCATTTGAAAATATAAGATACAGCACAATTGTAGAGTCCAGTTTCCAGTCAGAGTTTCAGCAAATATTGTTTCCAGCAAGATAGAGTTCCATCCAAAACATGTATAGGTCAAATAAATTTGAGTTTAAGGTCCGATCAAATTTGATAAAAGCTTTTATCACACAGTTTTAGGTTTCCAGCTTTTTTTTTTGTTTAGCACGATACCATTCAAGTACACTATACTTAATTTAGATGTTCAGCATAACTATAGAGTTCCGGTAAGGCTAGTTTGGTAAGTAAGACATCCAGAAATGTAGGATTCTAGATATTTATAGTTCATGCCAATTTGAGTTTCAGCAAATTAGACTTGGCAAGTGAGAGTTCGAACAAGTTAAGTTAAAGTTGCGTCTAGAAATGTGTGTCTGTCGAAAAAGTTTTAGTTAAACGTAAATAAAATATTATATTAATTGTAAGCTTACTTTCTATTCGATTTCCAACAAATGTAAGTTGTAGCACGAGACATCTGAAATAATGAAGGGGTCCAGTATGATTTCTAAACTTGGGTAAGGTTGCTTTGCTTGTCTAGTTCAAGATACAGGATATGAATACATAGGAAGTATTAAGAGTATATCACGCTATAATTTACTGAAACAGAAATCACGTTTAGGGTTGAATTTCGAAAAGAAACACACAAAATACATCAGTATTTTAAGCTTGAACAGTACTCGGCCTTTGATTGTCATGGTTCCGACCCATTGCAGACTTAAACAAAAAAGTGTAGTATCAGCCAGGCGAATCCTAGTTTTCTTGCTGTGCTGTGATCTTTGTAAATAGACAATCGACGCCAGCTTACTGCGAAGCCGTTTTCATTCAGGAGGCGTATACTCTTACGAGTACCGGGATGCGACTGTTGACCTCCGTGGTGAGCAGACGTGTAGTGTGATTACACTGATTTATATGGCGTTATGTTCAACGGGTCTGCCCAAGCTGAGTCGATATCTCCAAAACGGTTTCGCTTAAGTATTCAAAAACTTACTTGATATTTTCATTGAGTTTGCTTCACCTCTTATTTCTTACGGTATCGAATTTAATATTCCTTTGTTTGTGTTTGTGTATGTGTGTGTTAGAACTTAGAATAGGGTCATAGTTTACCTATACAGTATACAGAAGGTAGTTGTCTATAGGGGAGCTTTGTATGTGCACTGTTTTTGGTTATTATTGTCTAACAAGCAGAGCGCCTTTGTAATAACACACCTGTCCACCGCACAGTTAAAAATTGTGTAATATTGAATAAGAGAACAATCCGTTTAAACAATGGACGACTCCGGGTGGACCTAGAGCATAGAGCTCACGGAAGCCCGGGAATCTACAAAGCGTTGGCGTGATTTATCCTTGGATCGTGTTCAAAGCGAAGGTAAACAACACAAGCAGGTTAGCACAAGGTCCAGTATAAATCTCAATGCAGCTAATAATGTAGTTATATCTGCAAATTGACGGTTTACCTAATACAACGTGGAACAACGTTAAATTTGGACAAGCTCTCCAACAGGCTGTTGGGAATGTGAAACCAAGTAAAAACACAGGAGTAAGGATGTACTAATCATCAGCTCTGGTCCGTCGCAGGTAAAAAAGCTACTGGGTCTAATGAGGCGCGATGTACAATGTAAACCACAACCATCAACTAACTTCAGCGCGGGGGATTAGTGTAGTGGCGCACAGCTTAGTCACCCCTCCTGGATGTGAAGTGAACACGACCAGCAGCATATCTGGCTGTTCACAGGTCAACCTTGGCGATTCATTGACCTAGACTTAGTTGACAATATACACACCTTGTGCAGGTGCCGATATTCCGCTCTATAGCGATGGTAAGCATCCTGCTTAATGTCACGTCTGATAAGCTGGTAAACGCCGGGCACAACAATATCTAGGGGAGGGTATGAACTATCGGAAGAGGACGTATGTGCAGCTCTTAAAACAAGAAATGTACAAAGGTTGAATGATTGTTTAAAGGGAAGGAGAGAAGTCCTACAAGTGCATGTTATTGCATTTTGATTCAGAGAATCTACCTACTGAGGTCATTTTGCAATTTCAGGTCTTTGAGGTTATGTTCCTCCTGTGATTAGGTGCTATAAAAGCAACGTTTTGGGTCTTCATCTTATTTTTTTGTGGAAAACTATGTTGTCCAAGACGTGCTGGTAATCATGAGTACTTTAAATGTCAATTTGATCGACATAAGTGTTAATTGTGGTGAATGCCTCCGTCCGCCTTTCTAGACTGGCCTTACAGGAAACAGGTGAGCAAGGCTCAGTATATGAAAGTTACTCAAAATATCTCCTTTTGCTGAGGCACTAAAAAACGTACGCGATGATAATGTAACAATTGTCACTGAATCAAAAGAAAGGTCACCATCCGACCCCGTTAAGCAATGAGCGAGATGTTATTCATTGTACGATAGCCCGTATGTCTCAACCTGTCAGTAAGTTTAAACCTGTAAAACCAATCATGAAGTCAGTCTCGACTCAAACTGTCTTCTCTTCGTCTAGCCAAATTGAAGACCTAACTATTACAATGGCTACTAAAATAATAGTTTTATTTGCAGATATTTTGTTAAAAGTATTTGAATTAAGTGACAATACAGGGTTTACAGCTACTGTCTTCAAAACTAAAAAAGGCAAGTCTGGGTGCTGAGCACGTAAATTGTGATCACCCGAATTCAATACTTAACAGTCTAGACCGCTCTGAGGTACCATAATGGATTTAAGCATTATTTTAAGTCAACCTAATATCATATTGCTTATTCTTGCCATAATGATATTTACTATTTTACATCATAACATCAATGGCATTGCTTCACATGGAGTTAAATTTTTATATTTCTAATCTAAATCCAGCTCCGCAAATTGTTTGTATCCAAGAGACCAAGGTTAAAGTCCCATCTTGATTTCACTTATCCTGGTTACTCCAAAGACAGACAGGACATGGATTAGAAAAATAGTGACGGTTTGGTCAAGTAGGGGCTGTCATACTCTAACGTTAGTTTACCACCTCTCAAGAGCATTGGGGCCCAATGTTATATAGCTCGCCCAAATGGTTCACAAGCTAGTGTTATAAATATCTACAACCCATACGATCGTCTTGATAAATTTGATTTCAATAATTTATTATGTTAAAGACAAATTTAGTTTGTGTGGTTATTTTAATGCTTATTGTCCATGGTGGGGCAGTCAGACTACAAATTACAACGGCAGGGTTATGAGTTATTGATGATTTAGATCCTCTGCTATTGAATGACAGCACTGGCACTAGGCTTGATCCACATTCAGGTAACTTATCTTATCTAGATTTAACGCTCTGTTCTAATGATATAGGAATTTCATTTAAATCGTCTGTGGACAACTCCTCACTATGTGGGAGTGACCAATTGCCCATCATTGTGATGTTAATATACACTGTAACACAATTGGCCGACCTCCCAGGTGGATAGTCAAAAAAACAAACTGGTACAAATATCAAAGCTAGTGTAGGAAAACTTTTTTTCCAATGACTCGTTTGACAATGGTGTTGATGAATTCAATGAAAATATTGTCCAGGCCGTAACTTTGTAAATCTGGTAAAATCCACAGCAAAATGCCAGTCCCGTGATGGACGGACGAATGTACGGCTGCAATTAGAACTATTGTTAATTTCAAAAGAACTAAGGCTATAACTCAACGCACAATTAAGCGAGCACACAAACATATCATTGGCGCAGCTTTTGTAGTAACACAACAGAGCGTAATCCCATTAAGACAGTCTGGAACCAGATCAACGGGATCAATGACAAGAGAAAGCCAAACTTGACCACAACCATTAAATGCCACAACTCTGAATGCGTCACAAACATTTAAAGATGTGATTTACTGGCAAAGCCAGTACAAGCAATTATGAATCAGATTTCATTTCCCATAAATTAAACGTAGAGGGAGCAAATAGTTCTAATGCAATTGTCTTTGATGAAATGCCCATAAAAGATGACTTTTACACTCGTAGTAGTAAAACAGTCTCTTTCTTATTCCAAAGATGCTCCACCCTGTCAGGATGCAATACCCTATTCCATACTTAGAAACATAGCCGAGCAAAGTCTTAATATATTGTTATTGCTATATAATACGATAGTCAAAAGTGAGAATGCCTCACTCCTGGAGACGTGCTGTCGTAACTCCAGTCCCTAATCCAGGTAAGGATCCTCCATATAAAACCTAGTATCATCCAATTGTACAGTACATTATGCAAGGTTATGGGAAGAATGATTAATTCAAGGCTAACCTTGTTTTTAAATAGACGCCGCATACTGGACCCTGTTCAGAGTGGATTTAGAAGGAATCATAGTACCTCAGATTATTTGGTTACTTTTAAATCGGCCAGAAACAATTCTTTGTAAATTAAAGACTACCTGCTTGCAGTATGCTTTGACATATAGAAAGCCTATGATATGGTCTGGATAAATTGGGTTTTACAGAAAATGAACAATATCGGTATTCTTGGGAAAATGCTCGGCCGGGTGAGGGAATTTTTTAACAGATCGTTTTCTAAGTGTGAGGGTGGGTCGAGATGACTCCCGGCCAGTACGTATTGAGGACGGTGTACAGTGTCCGTTTACCACAATGGTCAACATCTCTATCAATGATTTACCTAGTGTTTTGTCTCCTACATTTGAATGTAGATTGTTTGCTAAAGACAAAGCTATTTGGTTCTCCTCTAGGAGTCTTGAGACGTGTAGAACCAATATCCAACAGGGTCGAGATAATATAGTGAGATGGAGTTTAAACTGGGGTTAGGTTTTCTCAAGTAAAACCCGATTCAGTGCTTTTTACGAAAAAGCATGTTAAAGATGTTAATATTACTCTTAATAATTCACCCATTAAGCCATCCCGTACAGTTCGCTATCTCGGTCTTATATTAGATACACGGCTGACTTGGTCTAGTCACATTGATTACATTATGGTAAAATGCAGGAAAGTACTGAATCTCATAAGATGTGTCTCTGTTCGTAATTGGGGTGCCGATAGACGATTTTTGTTGCTAATATATCGTTCACTAATCCGATAGAGGTTTGATTACGGGTGTGAGGCGTGTCTCGGCTGGTGTTAGTCTGAAAGCTAAGTTTGACAATATACAGTGTGCGGCTCTTCGCATCTGCTCCGGAGGCCTCCATTTGACATCGCTTAATGTTCTCCGGGTATTCTGTAATGAGTTGCTTCTGCAACTCCGTCGTAATTTACGGTTACCTAAGTTCATCCTAATGCTTCGATCAGATTTAAATAACTCGGCCACATATGTGTTTCAACCAAGCCCTTATGATAGATTATTTAACCGATTATACTTCCCGCATATCTATAGATACTCTCTAAACTTAAAAACGTTAACTCCATATCTCTGGTTTGTGTTAAAGATCATATTCAGTCAAACTGGGAAGAATATTTACATGTGTACACAGATGGGTCAAAATGTCATGAGCCTAATAAAGTTGGTGCAGCTGTTTTGAAATCTCACATTTATGCACAGTATTCAGTTAGTTTCATTTTCAGTTTTATTTATTTCAGGAATGGGTTATACAACCCTTCTCCTACATACATCATCTAATACATATTACACATCAAGATGGCGATTATGCCCACATGAATGTTACACACTTAATAAATTGATAGTCTGAGCTCTTAATTGCAAAGCCACTTTTAAAAAATTGCTCAGTTTGATTACATCACGTGTTGCTCTAACATTATGTAATTCTTAGAGTTTTCTTAGTTTCGGCCAAGAACAAAATATGCTCTTTAGATATTTCTTTCTTACACCAGAATACAGAGTACAACGTAACAAAAAGTGGAACTCATCTTGTACCTTACCTATTTTACATACTTCACATAAACGTTGCTCTCTTGGAGTATTTCTATATCTACCAGTCTCTAAATTTAACCCATGGTAACCACACCTAAGGCATGCAATAGTATTAACATGTTTGTTACTGATATTTTCAGATTTCTCAATGTAGCGCTCCATACAGAAATTTTGCTTTATACATGAGTACAGACTATAACGTATGGAAGAATTAATTAGTGTAAACCACTCTTGAACAAAACAATCTTTCACTGTTATATTTATTTGGTACATATCGTAGTTGTCTACATTTTCCGTATACAATAAATATCCATAACCATTACTTTGAAGAAAATATTTCCCAATTTCGAGACTCCAATTAAAAGTCTTTTTTATTAGTCATAAGGATCAACTGGTTAGCATATAATCTATAGGGGATCGACTGATTATTTTGAACCAATTTTGACAATTATTCTATATACATCTATTTTTAAACTGTATAGCCCTAGCTCTCCATATATGAATGCGATAGGGGTACAAAGTTATCAAGGTATAACAGTGGCATTTGAATTGGTGCAAGTCCACATTGGTGAACCAGGTAATGAATTTGTGGACACTCTGCATTTTACAAATACAACGCATTTTGTTCACCTGTCAATTGCCGAGGTTCTAAGCTGTGTTAAACCTAAAATATTAGAAGTTTGGCAGAACCAATGGGATAACAGTCAGAAAGGTAGATATTTCTACTCTCACAACATAGCTGTAATATCTAAATACAATTTGTCACTAAAACAGAATAGTGATAAAATTCTGATTTTTCGCTTATTGTCTGGTCATTTCAGAACAAATAGCTATTATTTAGGTCTTCATGATTCTGGTCTGTGTGAAGACTGTAATGAGGACACATAGCTCATAGTTTTCTCAGTTGTAGACGCCATATTGAGGCGAGACAATTGCTATTTAGTTAATTGAATATACTTATCAACGATCACACAGGGGAGGCTTTTTATATCCTCGGAAAAATCACAAAGTGTTCCAGGCAATAGCCAATTTCATCACTCAATGTTATAGGTTTTGGTTATTACGCTATTGACTAGCTCCCTGTAGCAATTCATCTATATTTGCTTTTTGCGTGTGTGTGTTTTGACTCTCTGTTGCTTTTACTAACTCTCCATATTTAACAATTTTTTGCACTATGTTTCATAATAACGTTCGTCTGCAGAGAAAAGATAAATATATAAATAAATATATATCTAAATATATATATATATTTATTTTTTCTCTGCAGACGAACGTTATTATGAAATAATAGCACTGGGTAGCCTATGACTCAAAATTCTAAAAAAGTACATGCTTATGTGTTTTAATCTGTACTTAAGTGTATCTCTTAATAATTGGGTGGCTTCTAGTACAGCTTCTTTGTAGTCTATTTTGGCCAGTTTGATTCGGATAGGGGGCTGGCGTCATGGGGGAATTAGGACCTGTCGAATGTGACCGACTTGGCGGGGCAATGTGCATTCACGATGATAAGATTTTGTACACACTTCAAGCTTTAAATCCCGAGAAAACTATCTTACTCTTACGTATTACTCCTTCTGTATTTTCCGATATGGCTTGAGGAATACCATAATCAAGCAAATTATATTTCCTAGAGTATTTCCATTCGTATAATTTTTATTTCCAGCTCGCTAACGTAAGATTGAATAATGAAGAGGGAATAATGTTGTTTTTTTCCAATTTCCGTAGTACGCTTTGAAGCAAAATCTATAGCATTTTCAAGTTCAGTTTGTTTAAGCTCTAAATTAACAAACCGAGATCTCACCTCTTTTAATTCATGGCAGATAGTATCGGGCTGTGAAGATCTTCGATTGACACCAGGGGGATTGATTTTAATAAACTATCATGTTAGCTTTTACTAAGCTGATTATAATTTTAAGTTAATTCTTTTTTTCCCCTATTAACAACAGCGTCGATAATGTATTTAAATGTTATTAAATTTAGTGCTGCAATTTGTCTGTCTGATTTTCAGTTCCTTTCATTTTCAACTTTAAACTTTTGATATTTTAGGGGTAACATCTGCTATGAACAACTACCAAAACAATACCGATGTCATAACTGATGAAAACCAGACGGATCCTTTGGGCTACGGAAACACAACACTGTCTGAAAGTGTTACTTCAAAAGTGCCTGAATTTGTTCCGACCAGCATCAACGATTTTATTATAATAAACGTAATACAGTATGGCCAATTGAGACGTAAAGGGATGTTGATGCCTAAAGGTTTTTTTAAAGACGAAGGCATGTGGTTCGTGGACACCAATGGTACTAATTACCTCCTAGTTAGAAAGTCTAATGAACAAATAAAGAAAGAATTGGAACAGGGTTTGGAGAACAGCAGTACATCTGTGATTTGTGTTGATAGCCTGTGTTTAAACAGAGATCAGGCAGAAGATCGTCTGAACACACTGAACATCAGGCTTCAAAAAGGACTGCTGCCCGAATATCGCACGCAATTTGCTATAATGGTATCTTTCTTTATTGTGGCTGTGGTCGTTGGGATTTCTGGTATGTATTATAAATTTGCTATTTCGATACATTTTTATTATTTCGGGTTCCTCGTATTACCACCTGTACCACCAACTAATTGCTGAATACTAATATGCTATTGCAGTACATACTGCATAATTTAGGTCATCAATCTGGATGTAAATTATTTTAACAAGACTTGTTAATGAAACCCAAAGCCTTTAAATTATAAGGAATATAACTTGGAGATAAACTAAAAAATCTTACATAGGAGTGTGTGTTTTTAACTTTACCTACAGCTTAGCCGTATAGAGTTATTTTAAAACAATGAATGGAATCCAAATAATGCATTGATGGATGGTTTTGCTTTAGCTGTACAGCATATTGGCTCCTTAATACATTTTCGGACAATTTAGAGCTGGAGAGCAAGACGCCAATACGCCAATGTATTTATAGTAAAATTTAAATTGTCAAAAGGATACCGGAATCAATACAAAGTCTGTTGGTCCTGTGATTCAAGTCATGAGCCAAAATTTAAAAATATATATTGTTGCTGATGTAATGACAAATCCGGAACCAACAACCTTAATTATGATTACAGGGAATGTTTTGATTATGATGGCTATTTTGGGATCAAAATCGAATCGAAACTCCACTAATGTATTGATATGCAGTCTGGCGGTCTCGGACATTTTGGTGTTGGCCTTGTGTTTACCAATGCAGGTAAATAATTACGCATCAACATCAAAAAGTTAATCACAGAATTATATATGAAGCACTGCAGGAAAATTATAAAATTATTAGAAAGAAGTTTAGTGTCTAATAACTGGTGTCTAGTGGCAATGTCGCGAGGGTCCAATGGATACAAGCGAGGTATGTAACATTTCAGGAGAAAGTGTTAACCTTTTCCTTGAAGTTGGTGTTAATGGAGAGAACTCCCTCGAATTTGTGATATTTCTCATTCAGTTAAATAATATATATCTAAACCAATAAGATACATATATCATTTTTAATCAATTAGTGATATTTCTGGTTACAGAAAATTGGCAATATGATTATCCCAAATATACGTGACGTCGTAAAACCAAAAGCCGATTGCTTAGATCTGCTATTTAAGTGTGTTCTTATGGTAACCTTATCTTAGGAGAAAAACACACAATTCATTTTTGGAGTTATTGTTGTTTCACTTGGCATTCGTGTCTATTTTGTGATCACGTGCTCCAGACAACTAGTTTTAAGACGATTACATATATGTAGGTGCATTGGCAAAAAAGCGAGAAGTAACTCCAATTGTAGGCCGGACGAAAAAATAAGTGCAATGCCGATAGCGCTGGGTCGTTAGCAATCCGTTTCTTGGAAGAGTTACCAGAAGTTATCATTAAGAGAATGTTTAATAGGTGTCGGACTTCTGCACTTGTTTGGTAAGGTTTCTTGTCAAGACATGTAACATAAAAAAAACATTAACGATTATTAATTTACTGAACAAATACATTCGTTCATAAAACTGGCTTGATGGGTTAAAATAACAACGTTTTTGGAAAGCTAGGAAATTAAGTTATGTTAGTCTAACAATATATAGAAACAGTTGGCGTTCTATTGTATTGGTTCTTCTAGTTAGCCAGAAATAAAAACAGATCAAGACACGTCTTGTTTTTGGAAAAAATAATACTATTACTCCAATAGATAAAGTGAATTTGCTCTTTTAATCAAAGATTTTAAAAGATTCATTAGCGGTTCGCAAACAGACGAGTAACTTTCAGCTAGCTGTATATTTGGTGCAAAGTATAAACTGTCGCCCTGTATTCCAAGGAGTGTGCTATTATTCACGTACAATCTGATTATTTAAATGTGATGACTCATTGAGCAAATGCGTTTGTCCATGTACATTTATGTATGTGTAATGATTATTACCTTTCTTGTGTTTCACAGGTAATTCAGTCATACTTCTATTTCTACGATATATTCAACAGACACTTATGTCGCTTCTGGATTTTCATGAAATACTCTTCTGTTGTACTCTCAGTACTGACTATGACAGCTATGGCTTTTGACAGGTATGATGACTCAAATTGTTAAATACTACATACCTGGATTTTTTCCATGGAAGCGTTCAGTTATGAAAATGAATGTAATTTCCTGTAATTTAACGACAAACGTGATCGCGAAGAAAAAGTAAAGACTAGAAAAACGTCATTTAACGATTTAAATTATGAACGAATTTGGCTTTCAAAGATGTGAGCTTCATGCTAAACTTCAAATCTTATTATATCGTACAGTTTAAAAAGTTGGTCATATTTACCTTGTATTTCTTTGTTAATGAATGTATCCATAATTAATTTGATTCGAATTTTATTCTGGCTTGCAGATACATTGCTGTATGCTACCCACTAAAAGCAAAGACTTATTGTACCGCAAAAAATGCACGACGAGCTGTAGGTCTAATTTGGCTCTTCGCGGTGACAGCTGGTGCACCCGTTGTACTTTTAGTGGTATGTTGTTCTCGTTTTTGTTTGTCTATCGTTAGGACTTTTGTCTACTCAAGTTTTTTTGGAACCGTCTACTTGTTTAGTTTATTTTCCGTTTTGTTTTAAAGCCAGAGTAATAACTTCCACGTCATTGACTGCACTTTAATCCCCAGTTGTCTATTCCCTAGTAAAGCGATCGCGGAGCTGCTCGCTCTACTAAACAGGCCTTAGGATTTATGCCTGGGTGTTCCTAAAATAGCATTTATACGATGGCAGTGTATTCCAAATAAAACAGCGACACTCAAATAACCAATAATGGAATGTGACTTAAACTGCTGAAAAGATCACTTTGTTCTGGTGTTTGATGACCATGACAACATAAATGTAAGCTCACAACATACTGCCATCAGCCAGAATGCTCTTACAGATACAGTTAAACCAAAACTATCTGTCAAAAGATAGAATATAAAAAAACTTAACACATTTATAGACTGATCAAAACTTAGAAAAACGTACGAAAATGAGCAACGTATAGAGTTACAGATTGTAGGAAAAAAAACTAATTTAAAAACCTAATAGTAACTTTTTGTTCAAGTAGACAACTAGCCTCCGGTTTTTCATAAGAATCTCTTGTTTTTTTGTTGTTGAAAGAATAGGGATGAAGAAGACTTTCGATGCTTTTTGCGGTACACAAGCCTGGCGGCTATTTTGGGATTCAGTGGCGGCTTTGCACTGATTGTCTTTGTTGTGCCATTTGTTGTTATGCTGCCACTCTATGTAAGAATAGTGTGCGTATTGTGGAGAAGCACATCAGAAGGGAACAAACTCAAAGGGTATGTTTCTTTTTCCTACTTATGCATTATACCAAAGCGACTTCGTCGTCCATCTGATCATCCGTTTGTCAATATATAATAAACCTTCTAACTTCGTTCGGTTAAACAAACTGCTAAAATAAATTACAAGAAGAAATTTAAAAACACATTAAGTTCCAAAAGTAGGGCTTTACATGAGGCTATGTCATTATAACCCGTCTCTCTGGTTAAAGTCTTTATATTATTAATGTAGAGAAGCAACATTTTCAAGCAATTTTGCCAGTCTAATGACCCTATATGCATATTAAATTGATTTCACATTGAGTATACTCTTTACAAATAGGTTTTCAAAATTGGCAATATGCTATCCATATGACTGCTATGTCACATGACCTATTACGTCATTGAGATTCAAATTTGAATACACAATACTGAGATACTGATATTTAAAATGTATTGATACCATTCATAGATATGGAGTTATTCATATCTATAAAAATATATTTAATCTAGCTGCATGGCAACAATAACAGATTTAAGCGTCACCCTTACTTTCATCAGGGCTCTACTTGTCGCCAGTTTAACTGCTAAAAAAACATAATTAGAATGAATTTCCGTTACCTTTGCTCTGACGATTGCAGTTAGCTACAGGTGGTCAACCAAAAGAGTCCCTGTAATACTGAGAGAGCAGTAGTATCTTACACGCGTTCACCCATCCAACTTCATCGTCCCCGTGTCTAATATCCTGCGCCTGTAGTCATCCATGTTCCTGCTGTGGTAAATGGATGTGCAAATACAGCTTTTCCCTTTCAGACCTGAACAAATTTCATGGAAGAATCTCGTTTAAAAGGAGACTTCCTTCTCATTCGTTTTTTACATCGACGGCACTGTCGTAAAATTGACTGGCGAGAAACTGAAATAATTTTAGCTCATCAATGTCATCAATACTGACATTACATTTACGAGAGAGTGTATCAAAACAAACTACTTGCCTTTTTTGAGTTACCTTAATTGCCAACGGGAACGCACGAGAACTATAGTTCTGAAACCAAAACATGCAGAAAAATATCTGCAATATGATTCTAACCATCCTTGTACAAACGATTGGTTTAATAAGTCTTTTTTTTTTTTTGCCATGTTTATTTTTTACTTCAATATTATATATAATCGGATTCGTACATTCCGGCTCAATTGCAAAACAATCTTATTCCATATTATCTGGGTTTAGGTCTCCGAATAGGTCAATAGTTGTAAATCTTTATTTTTCAAATTTAGGAGAGGTATGAAGCTTTCATGAAAAACAGTGGCATTTGTATACACTTCGGACGATACATTTATCAGATAGATATATAATAAATTATATATTATATTAATTTTGTTGAGATTTGTAACCATTGCTTGAAAACGATCTTAGTATCTAGATCGAAACGTCCCTACCAATACATCCAGAAATTGAAAATCCATATCAGTCATGTTTTTGTAAGATAAATAAAACCAAAACAATTCAACGCAAACACAGATTCTTATTTGAATAACGTTGTTAGAGGATGAGGTGACGTGAGATTCGAGAGACAAGGGTTTGGAGATAATTTGTCAGAAATGTGGGCAATCCACATGGTAAAAATAACATGCAAGTATGTGAAATATTTTTGACATACACCACATATGTAGCTTATAATATGTTAAATTTGAAATTAGTCGAAATATCGAGATTTACAACTATGTATCTACTCGCAGTCTATGAAAGCTATTCAGTAGATAAACTAGTTTCCATTTTTTCACTTGTAATTTTTTATGTGAGATGCCAGTATTTTATTTATCCAAAAGTCAGCAATGAACGAACTATTCTGAATATTGATAGTGACGTCAGAGGTTCAGAAACAGAACGACTTTAACATTATAGTAAATGGGAGCCTGCATGAAAAAGTTTTTTTATTTAAAAAAAGCTAAAAAAAAAGCTGATATTTAATTTTAAAAAATTAAACAAAATTAAAAATCGAATAAGAGTATCGTTCTGGAATTAATCGAATTATCGTCTGTTAACATAGGAATCTGAACGTAATAGAATGTTTAGCTTCAAATAGCCCTGATACTTTTATCACCATGGAAAACCACAAGCTAACTGATAAATAACAAAAAAAAACGTTCGTCATGGTCAGTTGAGGAAGGTTGCATGTTATATACACGGGGTAAATAAATATCAAAATGAGGTCTGCTGCTCTCGAATAGCGTTACAATCGCTTGTCTATGTCGCTTGAAGACATTCTGACCGATATTTCGACTAGCTCCTTATATGTTATGTGACTAGCAGCTTGTTGTGTGAGAAAATTTGCATTTGTCTAGGCTGATTTTCTTGTCCTGTGTACGGAGTTTAGCACATTTACTCACATTACAGACTTACCCATATGGATTTGGATAGTCGGTGCCCCGTTATGGCGCGAGTGGAGCTAGAGCAGTATACACTGGATTCTCCCTTAACCGGAAGTGCTGTGAGACAAGTATGACGGGCAGAAATTATACACTGACGGTTGACACGATTTAAATTTTTGCTTAATATCCAATATCGGACTTGCGATAAGGGCCATGTTAAAGCTTCTGATGGTTTTTGTTGTGGCGCATCATTTTGTATTATGTGACAATCCAGTGTCTCAAACTACTGCACTAGAGCCCTCCTGTCGTCATAATGAAGCATGCGTCTATCCAAAAAAATGTGGCTAAGCCTGTAATGTGGGTTAACCTGATATGTTACCTACTCTGTACACAAGACCACTAAATCAGTATGGACAAAGCAAAATGGTCATATGCAACGAGCCTACGGGCACATATAACAAGTATGAGTTGGTCATGAAGTGACATAGAATAACACATAGTCTTTTGCCGGCAATCCCCTTCCATACCAATCAGCTTTCGTAACATTTCGTACAACTTTGTATTCATGCATGCTGTTTGTCTTCTTCTAAATTCATCACTTATAGACAGGCCGATGTCAATAAGACTAATGTATAGACCAAACAAAACAACCATTATATTAGCATACCTTATAGGCCGATATCCCATATAATAAATACTGTTTTGTACATTGGAAATCGAGGAAGACGACATCTTTGGCACAGATCAAAGAAAGAAGAAAAAACAACAGAATAGCCGACGGTGATTGGTTGAAAGTTTTACACCTCGAGTCAATATCACGAATTACACATTGGATACGTGATACATTTCAGCGAACGAATGACCGGAAAATATCGTAAATCCACCAAGTCATATAATACATGCAATATTGACTAGCGTTCTAGGATGAATAGGGTTATAGTCTGTTAGCATAGGAAGCATATCGTTATGGAAAATGTAGCTCAAAATCATTTAGATAATGAAAAATCATTAATATCATTGATATACATAAATATAGGGTTTCTCTTCGGATAACCTTTCCATCATGCTGTTCAGACAAAGCCTATGCTGTATTATTAGTATATAATACATCTTCTTGTTTGAGTGACATTTAGAAGCTGGTTAAATTACAAAAACATGACGACTACTGAGATGGATTTTCAACTTCTGGATATATTGGATATATCCAGAAGTTGAAAATCCATCTCAGTAGTCATGTTTTTTATAATACATAATTTTTAATGTACTTTACTTGATAAACTTTCGTGACCATAATATTGAATCGGAAGTTGTTTTAACCCAGTAGTTAGTTCTGGACATCAGTTTAGAGTTATATATAATAAGAGAAACTCCAACAAAGGAAGTCATGTTGGTATAGATAACGGATACGTATTAATAATCTGCTGAATAAAGGTTTCCTCTCCAGTAAAATTTAGGGTGGCACCCAGCTTAGTTTAACGATTATACAAGGAAACTTATTTTAATTTCAGTACAAATATTTTGAAAATTTACTTTTTAAATTTCACGGTAATATGAAATAACATGCCGGGCGAAC